>MU846153.1:43031-86958 GCA_030867225.1 Colletotrichum caudatum
CCCCCCCCCCCCGGCACCCAGTCCACGCCAACCAGCGGCGCTCATCATGCCCTCTCCGAGTTTGTGGACCCGCCCCTTTACGCAACCCAACCAACTTTGGTCTCCCCGGACTGGACTGGGGAGGGGGGGGGGCATGCATCTGGTCTTGGTTATATAATGCCATTGCGGCCCCGCCAGTGCCAATCTAATGGTGATGACAGACCCGCCTGCCGCTGTTGATTTTTCTGGTGGTTGTTGTTATTGATATATATACACATATATGTCTAACCACCCGCACACCGCCTCCTAGGTACCCTTCCTCATTGATATCTTTCCCCTTTCCCATCAGCTCCGCTGCACCAAAAACCATACGCACCCGGGTACCAGCCAACAACCAACAACGAACCTCCCACTCGACTCGGCCAAAACATGCCCGTCGACGACATGCAGCCAGAACAGGTGCAGCTGGGCGGTACCTACGTCGACACCGTCGTCGCCATCTCCGAGGAGCTGGGGCACATGAAGGATCTCTTGCCGCTGGTCAAGCTCCTGTCGCTCGTCTACAAGATGCGTTCGCCGAGCCCGGATGAAGAATCCCACATGAACGCCCTCATGCGCACCCTCTCCGGCGACGCCCTCAACAAGACCACCACCAACAGACACCCCCAAGGCTTCACCAGGGACGAAATCGTCCAGTCCTTCCACCGCCTCCTCGGCCCCGTCCTCACCGGCTTGGCCGGCCTCGGCGACTTTGAGCAGACGGTCGGCGCCGGCCGTGATCCCGAGTCGTTCCGCCGGTTCTGGGCCCTCGACGACAGGAACCTGCTCACCGACGCCATGTCCGGCAGCGGGGCCTTGGCCGTCACGTCCGAGATGGGCGTCAACTTCCTCGACACCTTTGTCAAGGACAAGAGCCGCCGGCTGGCCCTCACCCAGGACCACGGCGCTCTCGTGCTGGTCTCCAACCGGACCCGGGTCGGCGACGAGGTGTGGAGGGTGTCGCCCTGCTCATCGTTGGTCGTCGTCCGCAGAGAAGGCCGGCCGGACATGCATTCGATGGACATGACCGTCCTGGGCGAGGCGTACAGCCACGGGTTCGCCAAGGGCAGGTCGCCAAAGGGTTGCAGGCAGGACTACTATGACATGGAATTCCTGACCTCTTCCGTCGCCGTTGGACTCGCCGGCGGTGTGCCAATGTAGAAGAGCACGCCACAAGACCCCAAAAGCATGCTATCGCCATGCTTTTGAATTGAATTTCCTCTTCTTTTTTTCTTTTTTTCTTTTCTTCTTCTTTTTATTTTTTATTTTTTATTTTATTTTATTCTTTTACTTCTTCTTTTCTCTGGGGTGGAACCCTCCCCCCCACCCGAGAAGGATAAATCAAAGCGGGAAAGCTCACAGGCGTTTCTTTACTTTCTGGGCGACTGAACAGGACGACGGGCGTTTTTGGGCTATTCATTCGGGTACCGGTCACTGGGTCTGATTCATGGCTTGGAGTTTGGTCGATTCATACAAGATATGGTCTAATGTAAACCACAAAAGGCAAAGCAATATGGGGAAATTGCGAAAGAAAAAAAAGAAAAAAAAAACCCCCCGTTAGAAAGAGAGGCATCGCGAAACAACTCGAGCGGCGTAGGAAGGATTGGGTCATTAAGCGGACACTACCGTCACCATCCACACAACAAGGCGGCAGCACCATGGCCATAGAGGCATTACTTGAAACCCCGGCTTTGGGTTACTGGGAGGAAAAAAAGGCTCATGCCAGGCAGGATTCGTCCAGGCAACAGAATGAAAAAAGACATGTGATTTATACGCCCACATAAAGGTCCTGCAGTCTTTTGTTTGTATGTCTAATGTGAGGGGAGCCGGCCCGTTGTTCCTCGTTCCTCATTGAGTATTCGTTCCTACTAGTAAGCCGTCAATGTTCAACCCCAGTACGGATAAAATGCATCAATTGAAAAAAAGCAACCTGCCCTGCCTGCCTACCTATTGGACGACACAGTCATGCGTGCGTGCGTGCGTGCGTGCGCGCATGCATCCTGACTAACTACCCCTGGTCCCAACTAGTCGGTTGCCCGCAGGGTCCAATGGGCCGGACCGCGTGGTGCGAACTAATGACAGCCAACCCCCCTTCCCCCGTATGGGGGGTAATTGATTAACACTATGTACGTACTCGGTACATACAATAATAGGTAGGTAAACCACGGATAGTAGCTTGCTGGCTGATCGGAACTCATCCCATTTGTCGGTGCCGTTTTCCCATTAATTAGTTCAACTGATTCAATCCTCCGGCATCAGCTATCCCGTTAGATCCCCGAATTTTTTTTAAACTTTTTTTAAACTTTTTTTTTTGCTTTTTTTTTTGCTTTTTTTTTTGCTTTTTTTTTTGCTTTTTTTTTTCGTCTCTTCTTGTTCTCAGCTCGTTCCCTAGGCCGACTCGACGGTCACGCGCAGCATCACCACGGACTCGGCCGTGGCTCGAGCAGCACACGTACGGTCCGGCGGCAAACCCAAACCGGGGACATCCATCGTCGGAAGCCATGAAGCTTGCTCCCGAGATCATGGATGGGGGCCCCCTTTCCTACCTGTTGCGCTCAGCCGCGACAGCCATCGTCGCGGCCGCCCTCGGCTCTGTCGTCTACTTCTTCACGCTCCTGAGGAAGCATCGGGGCAAGATGGCCGAGCTGAGGCGCCAAGGGCTGGTGAGTGTCGTATCCCCCCCCTCCTTCGGCCGGCCTGGGCCGGCCGTTCGTTCACAGATCCCCCCCCCCACCCCCCCAGTCGCTCACACCAGCAACGCGGCTAGCCCGTCGTCCCCCACAGCTTCCTCTTCGGCAACCTGCTCGAGGCCAAGAAGGCCTTTGACAGCCTGCCGCCCGGCGTGCACGCAAACTACGTCCTGTCCAAGCTGGGCGAGCCCTTCGACAAGGGCGCCTTCTACCTCGACACCTGGCCCATGGCCGACCCGATGCTCGTGGTCACCGACCCGGACATGGCCCACCAGACCGTCTACCACCCCGTCGCCGGCGCCACCAAGCCCCCGATGCTGCTTGGCTGGTTCCACCCCATCACCGGCGGGCCCAGCCAGTTCGACACCAACGGCCCCGCCTGGAAGCGCCTCCACGCCCTCTTCAGCCCGAGCTTCAGCAACCACAACATCACCGCCGCCGTGCCCGTCATCCTCGACCACGTCGCCGTCTTCGTCCGCCGCCTGCGCGCCCGCGCCGCCGCCGCCGACCTGTTCCGCCTCGAGCCGCTCGTCATGGACCTCATCACCGACGTCATCGGCGAGGAGCTCTTCAACATGAGCCTCGGCACCCAGGACCGCCCCCACCCGCTCGCCGAGGCCATGAAGCGCCAGCTCCGCCTCAAGTTCACCGCCCACAAGCCCGAGAACCTCGCCGCCCGCGTCGACCCGCTCCTCCTCTTCCGCACCTGGAACGGCGGCCGCGTGCTCGACGGCCACATCGAGCGCCAGATCAACGCCCGCCTCCGCACCCTGCTGCGGAACCGCGCCGACGGCCGCCGCAAGGCCGAGAGCTTCCAGTCCGTCCTCGACTGCGCCCTGGAGGACTGGCTCGCCCGCCCGGCCAACGCCGGCCGCGAGGAGCTCGACCCCGGCTACCTGCGCGTCATGACCCGCAACATGCGCATGTTCTTCTTCGCCGGCTACGACTCCACCGTCTCGGCCATAGTCTACTGCCTGCACGGCATCTGCTCGCGGCCCGCCGTCCTCGCCCGCGCCCGCGCCGAGCTCGACGACGTCCTCGGCCCCGACGTCGCCTCCGCCCCGGCCCGCGTCGCCGCGAACCCGGCGCTGCTCAACGCCCTGCCCTACACCGCCGCCTGCATCAAGGAGTCGCTGCGCATGTTCCCGCCCGCCGGCGGCATCCGCCAGGGGTGCGCCGGCCTGGTCCTGCGCGACGCCGAGGGCGGCGCCTACCCGACGGACGGCGTCGCCGTCAACATAATCCACTGGGCCGTCCAGCGGAACCCGAGACACTGGGCCCGCCCGGACGAGTACCTCCCCGAGCGGTGGCTGGTGACCGACCCGGCCCACGAGCTGTACCCGCCCCGGGGCGGCTGGCGCGTCTTCGAGCACGGGCCGCGGCTGTGCGTCGGCCAGCAGCTGGTCGTGACGGAGACCAAGGCCGTGCTGGCGTGCGTGCTGAGGGAGTTCGACGTCCGGGACTGCTACGCCGAGCTGGACGGGGGCAAGGAGATGGACCTGAGCGGGCTGGGCGGCCAGCGCGTCTTCATGGTCGAGGCCGGGGCGGCGCATCCCACGGACGGGTACCCGTGCCGGGTGTCGCTGAGCGGGTACGGGGGAGGGGGGGCTGCAAAGGCATGAGGCGGATGGGCGAGGCTCGGCTTCCATAGACTTGTAATGCTTAATCTCGAGATACCCTGCTGTGGTACTGGCATGCACATTCTCGATGACTTACAATGGGGGGGGGGGAGGCTCAACTCATTCTTCAACCTACCATCGGCGTCGGCACCAGGGGGCACATCCACAAGCTAAATAGGACCTCCAGGGGAATCCCAATGGGAAGATACCTAATGATGGTGTTAATGTGTCTCAAGAGCTGACGTGTCAGTCTGCGGGCGGCCAGAGCGAGGGAGCGGAGGAATCTAGATACTACTACAGCCCGGTCTCGCTCGTTCTTGTCGACGTAGCGGCATGCGGCCCCCCCTTTGCATCCAGGCAGGAAAGTATGCATGCGCTTACAGCGTGTTCTTCCACAGAAATCCATGCGGCGCTCGAGTACGTACATGACAGCCGGATCTAAACAGCCAGAGGCCCCTTGCCGTCGGCGAACACGACGTCGTACCACTTCCTATCCCCCTTCTGGCACATGCCATCCCACCCGACCGACGAAGACGCCGCCGCCCCGGGCGCCCCGGCGAGGCGGCGCCGTCCCACGCCGCGGCCAGCCCCCGCACCCAGCGCCGCCGCACCTCCTGGTCCCCGATGACCTCGGCCAAGAGGGCCTGGTCGCTCCAGAGCTGCCGCCCGGCCGCCGCCGCCGCCGCGTCGGCCTTGCCCTTGCACTTGCGCAGCGCGCCCCGGAGCGCCCCGGCGGCGCCCATGACCATGCCGCTGTTGACGCACCGGGGGCGGGTCCTGCTGTACCTGCGGGCCGGGTCGGGGGCGCGGGGCGGCACCCGGTCGGTCTCGTTGCCGTAGAAGTCGGGCGGCAGCGGCGAGCCGGGCCAGTACTCGTAGCGCGGGTCGGAGCCCGACTCCCACGTCGGCTGGCAGTCCTTGGCCGTGCTGACGACGATGCTCTGGGCGGGCGGGCCAACGGGGAAGCCGGGCTCGTCGAGGCCCAGGTCCCGCCACTGCTCCCGCGCGCGGGCGTCGGCCTTGCGGTTGAGCCGGTGGAAGCGCTCGACGAGGACGGACGGGGGCAGCTGGAACCAGACGTCGTAGGCGTCGACGAGGAGGATGAGGTCGTTCTCGTTCGCGTCGTCGTCGTCGTCGTCACCGCTGTCCCGCCCGTACAGGTCGTCAACGGCCGCCAGAAGGGACTCCAGCTTCGCGATGCGCGACCCGGCAAAGTGCCAGTCCGGGCGGTTGAACTCGCCGTTCCAGTTCAGGAGGGTGGGCATCGGGTAGCCCAGCGCGACGGCCGACATGATGGTTTTGCACAGGTTGGCGCTCGGTCCGTCGGCGGGCATGAAGAGCCGGAGTCGGCGGGGGCCGCCGTTGTCGACGCGGCCCGGTCTGTGGAGGCTCTCGAGACGGGACCGCGTCATCGTCCTCTCCTCGACGACGACGACGCCGCCGCCGCCGCCCGCGAAGCGTCCGAGGTCTGTCGGGAACTGCGGTGGTTCGGGTTAGCGACGCGCGAGTGCGGCGGGCTGGGCCTGTCGGGACCTACCCAGCTCATCAGAACGTAGCAGCCGAAAGCGCCAAAGAAGACGACGGGCAGGATGAATCTCAGCACAGCGCGCGGCCATTTGGATCGCGAGACCGCGGGAGGGCAACGGCCTTGCGCTTCGCCGTCCAACAGGCCGTCACGGCCGCCCGCCTCGGACCCAAAACCTCGGCGCCAGAAGATGAGATTCGAAGCCATTGACTGGTGCGCTCTCGCTGTCGTCGACAGTTGGACGGCGGGAAATACCACGGTGCATGACGCGTATTTCACATCCGCTCTGTCATATCGTAATAGCGAAACTTCTCAGAATCTCTCAATCAAGTAAGGAAGCCCCGGGCGATCGATAAGGCACGATGATCATAATACATTACGATACCTCCCCGTAGGGCCCCTGAGGCGTTCGACGGGGGTTTCCGTGTCACACGTTGCGACGACGGCGGCCATCTCCCCTATCAGTTGCCGAACCCGTCCCACGTGGCGAATTCGACTCGTCGGTGCCGTGCGCCGTATACCGCCCCATGCACACGCTTGGCCGTCGTGACAGCAGCACGTGGTCCGATAGATGCCCCTTCAATGGACCGACGGGCGTCGTTGGCTTCGAAAGCCACATCAGTGTACTATCCTTTCTCCCCCCCCCCCTCTCCGTGACTCCTTTCCGTTGATATCTTGACGAGATGGCCCGGGTTTCTCGCCCGCCGGCGCGACGCGAGGGAGGGAGAGTTTCCGGAACTTTGACAGACCCCCTTGCGTAATGACAATGATGCCGAAGAGCACGAAAAAGGCCTTTCCAATACGACGCTCCCGTCAATCATCCACGCGGCCAACTACCTCATCATCCCCTACCCCCGACACGTCGTCCTCGTCATCGAGCTGCTGCCGGCGCTGCTGGCCAAGCTGTCGCTGCCGTTCGTCGCGCACCGCGTCCCGCGCCGCGTCCGGCCCCCTCGTCGTCGCGGCGTGCTGGCTCCTCGCCAAGCGCGTCGCCGACGACACGCCGCCCAACGTCATGCCCCCCCGTGCGGGTCGCCACGACGGTCCTCGCCTCCGTCGCCTCGGCCGCGACCGAGGTCTCTTGTCTCCCCGTGGTCGGGCGCGCCGGCGCGCCGGCCCTGGTCGGGTGGGGCTTCGGCACCCGGCGCGGGGCTGCTCCAGAACGCCGTGTGGCCGTTCCTGCTGACGTACGGCGCCGGCGAGGTCCTGCGGAGCGCCGCGGGCTGCGTCCACCGCCTGGTTGTCGTGCTTCTGGTCTCCCACTTTGTCCTCCTGCCGCAGAGCCTCGCCAAAAGGGGCAGCGAGAACGGCGACGAGCGCAGGAAGGACCGTGGCGACGACGACGACGACGACGACGATGACGACGACGGCGCCGATGAGGAGGGGCGGTCGTTCCTGGGTCGGCATGAGAACGCACCACTGCGGCCCGACGGCCCGGGGGGGCATCGGCAGGAAGTCGAGGACCCTCCGCGCCCTGGCCCAGTCCGGCATGCTTCCGCTCGCCGTGGCTTCGGCTTCGCTGTCTCTGCTGCAGCGCGGGCTCGCCAGACCGCTGGACGGGTCCGCCTTTGAGACCGTCTCTCACTTCTTCGCCATCTACGGCGCGGCCATGCATCTGGGGTCCCTTCTGGGCCGGTCGTCGATCGCTTTCCTTCCGGTACGGGGTCTCAGGCCACAGGCTGTCGCTTTGAGCGTGTGGACCGTCGTCGCCTTCTTCAACGCCGCCTTCCTCGCATCCACGCACATCGCCTTCTTCTTGGCGTTCCTGGCCGGGTTTGCGGGCGGCTCGCTGTACGTCAACGTGCTGGCGAGAGTTGCCGGAGAGGAGCGCAAAAGCCAGAGTGATCGGGAGCTGAGCCTTGGGCTCGTCACCGCCGGCGAAACAGGAGGCATGATGGTTGGTGGTGCGGCGGGTGCCTTTCTTGAGACAGCGATGTGCGGATCTCTCGTAAGCAGCAGACGCTGGTGTCACAGGTAAAGTCGGAATGGTTTCATACATCTTGATAAGTGTTTGGTGCCGAAAATTTTATATTCTTCTTTGTTCTTTTTCTTTTTAAAAAAACAAAAACCTTGGGTCAACTCGGGCAACTTGAACGTGTTGTGCACCAGCTTGTCAGTCGAGATCCCTTGATTGCCCGTTGCTGGATATGTCAGCTACAACCGTCCCCGGTTCTAGACGATGGCTTTGTCTAGATCCCCCGTCAAAGCTGGTCCAAGATCTTCTCGGCGGCGTAGTTGACATTGGAACCAAAGTGGTGGGCCCGAGTCTATCCGATGGCGTCAGTAGGTGACGCACCGCGATGCGGCATCTGCCGCTGTTCGAATCGACGTACCTGCAGGTATATGGCCCCGTCTTCCAGGACGACCTCGCCGTATGTCCCGTAGGCCATCTTGTCCACGATGCGGAAGTGAAGCTCCCCCTTGTCGACGGCGTCGTTGAAGCCCTCGCGCAGCAGGTCGTCGCCGCCAAAGTTCTGGTAGGCCATCTGGTACTCGAGCCCCTCAAAGTACATCCTCGTGAAGCCGCCCAGGTTCCCCTCCCAGTCGTCCCGCACCTCGCTGCCCTTCTTCTTGGCGGCCTCGCGGAGGCGGGCGAAATTGGCCTCGAAATTGGGCACGAGCACGACGTCGGGCCGGTCGAGCATATCGGCCAGCTTCTTACGGGTTTCCTCGACCTGGCGGTCGTAGTCCTGCCGCACCGACGTGCGCGCGGCGTAGCTCATGGCGTCGTCGGACCCGGGGGCGGGCGGGGCGTCGTTGAGGGCCTTTAGCAGACCCGGGCCGTCGACGGCGTAGTCGGCGTTGGTGCCGAGGTTGCCCTCGGAGAAGACGATGGCCAGCTTGCCGCCGTCCCTGACCATGACGCCGCAGTACGTCACGCGGGCGTTCTTGTCGGGCCGGTCGTCGAGGTCGATGAGCAGGGAGCGGGCGTGGCAGATGGAGTTGAGCTCGGCCTTTCCATCATCGCCGTAGGTCGAGGCAAAGGTCTCGAGGTTGGAGATGGCCGAGGACACGTACCTATCCCCGGTGTTCATTAGCACCGACGAAGTCGCGGAACCAGGCCGTCTCGAGGGCTGGTAGAGGTGCGGCTCACTGTGCGATGCAGCTACCGAGGGACTGCTTGGCGTAGTGGCCATCTCCTGCGTAGGGGTAGAGGTCGTTGGGGTTGATCTCGTCAAGCGTCCACTCGGCGCCAAGAAGGTTGGAGAGCTCCTTTTGGAGGTCCTCCTTCTTGCTGTCCCACTCATCGCGGACTAGACGTGTGTAAGTGAGTGGCTGAAGGGGTTTCGTGGGCAGGACTGAAAGCTTGCAACGTACTATTCTTCCGCAGAGCAAGGGGCAGCTTTTCCGCTGGAGGGAGACGGGACATTTTTGATGAGCCGCGGTGATTGATGAACCCAGAGATGTTGAATGGAATCGAACAGGACGCAGCGTTGCGTCGGTGCTGGATATCCCTGGATGCCTTGCTTGTATTGTGCGACGAGCGAGGGCCGACGGCCTTTTATTTCGCCCTCTTTGTTCATCAACACGACGGATGAAAAGCCTCACTTCCATCACTTATTTCCGCCTTCAGCCCCCTTCTCTTCAGCTGCTCGACTACCAGACAGCCTTACCCATGGTCGGTCCTGAACAGTCAACAGCCACCGGCCAGGGCTTCGCTTCTCACACGTTTGCGGGACAGCAGTGTCGTTCGTCTTCACGACGCCGCCGCCTGGGCGACGAAGCTAGGCCGGTTTTGCGATGGAATGGATGGTGTTTCTTTGACGTCCTTGCGAGTGCCATGGGTACTAGCGCCCAGCCCTACAGCGGCTGAGTTGTCGTGATGAAGGTGGGTAAAACTCATTTCCCCTGGACGCAATCATGACGCAGTGAGCGCTGAAGTCAACAAAGTTTATTTAAGTGGGTTTTTTTTTTTCGGTTTTTTTTTTTGCCTAGTTTTTCTCAAGCATTCCCTCCATTTCTTCGGGGGGGCCACCAGGACGCCAAGGGTGTGCTAGCCAAGGGGCTTAGGAGGGAGGCCCAGGGCGATCTGCAGTCCCCGCAACACCGCCAAGCAGCGGTCGCAGTGATGTTTGTCGCCTCGGCGCAAGCAGCTTTAGGTAGGTACATACATTACTGAGGTACTAAGGTTACTCAGTAGGTACTACCAGTCCAGTGAGCTTAGCTACCTGTTCAAGGCGATCGATCCCTCTGGAGGGTCGGGGGGAAATATCAGCTTACATCACAATGAATAAAAATAAAAGCCCCTTTCTCTCGTCTTGGGTGCAAAGCTTCAGGACTTGTTATGTTGCACAGCTAGAGCGGTGGACTTTGGGATGTATGTACCATGTATGTAGAGGCGGGCTTTGAACGGTAGCGAGAAGTTGGAACACAACAACACATGTCCCTCCCGCCTTGTCGACACCGACAATCCTATGAACAACACACGCATGCACCTACCTACAGGCATTCACTCATACGCTTCGTTATCATTGTCGCTTACCTACCGGTAGGTACAATCGCTGGCCGGGGAAGGAGGCAGCCCAAGCCCAAGCCCATATGCCGCAATGCAAGGTGGTTGATTGGTTGGTCGACCACATGACATCGCGACCCTGTCAATCCGGTCCGGACCGTTTACCGTTTCCGCGAGCTGTGCGATGCATGCTACTTACTACCTACTGCTAGCTAGCAGTATGTATGTATACATACTAGGTTCTGTCTGTACCATGTAAAGCATATACTATACCCTGCTGTGTTTTGCTCGCTCCGTCGAGTGGACCGTAGCGTCGCTCTCGTCTGTCGAATCCGTTCCGATTTCTTCTCTGACCGTCCGACGGTATCTCTGGGAGTCGTCCGACCTCTTCTGAGGCCTGTCAGAACTAGGTAGCCTGTAAGCCGGTCAGGGATCTCCCCGGGGCGGGGGCCTGTGAGACAAGCGCCCGGGTTCTCATGTGTCTCTGCCCGACATGCCGAAGCAACCGGTGGGTGGCATGGCATGGCATGGCATGACATGGCATGTTGTGTTGATGCTCGCATCCATCGCGCACACACACACACACACACACGCACGCGCTGTGGTCTCGTGACCTTTGCGCCAAAAGAAAAAAGAAAGAAAAAAGGTCCATCGGCTCATCGTCATCTGACCTGATGCGTCCCACCTCGAACGGACGGGACGCCGTATTACACTGGCCCCCCCTGTCAGTCCGTCTGTCTGTCCGTCCGTCCATCGCCGCGATCCAGAGAAGAGAGTCACGCCACTGATCAGGGTCGTATTTTTTCCACGGTTCAAAACCTAAACGTGCCAAATAGGGGCCACAATTCTCATTAACACGTAAATGTGACTCTTCATAATTAATTTGCCTGTGAACGCTCGCCGACTCCGCCTCGCGCATGATGCGACGCCACACGTTCAGCTGCGTTTGTGTGCCGCTGGGCGGCGTGTTTGGGCGCCCAGCCAAGCTTGGCGCTGCGCTGCGATGCGATGCGATGCGATGCGCGATGCGGACAGGGCAGGGCAGGACAGGGGAGGGGAGGTGTGCACACGAATGTCACCCGTGTGGGTCCGCCCGTCCGTCCTTCCTTCCTTCACGGGCTGAAAGCACATATCAGTCGTCAGATGCCCGTGGATAGTTGACGGGATTCCTCTCGATCCAATCTCTCATCACAAACATCTCATCAAGATCTACGATCTACACACACACACACACACACACACACACACACACACACACACACGAACCAACGGAAATTCGAGCCTGGCATGACAACTCTGTGAGCCTAGCTGCCCCCCCCTCCCCCCCTCTCCCGACTTACACGCTGACCGACTCCCCCTCCTCCCCTTAGACCTCTCAAAGTGAAGGTTGCCATCCGCGACCATTGGACCAAGGAAGACAGCCACCTCCAGCAGTCCCTCAAGTCCCTCCAGGACGTCCTCGGTCTCGAGGTCGATGTAAACCCCGAGTGGCAGCTCCTCCTCGCCGAGCTCGAAGCCGGGTACACCGACAGGGCCGACGCCGTCGTCGCCGTCGCCGGCACCGTCGCCGCCTGGTGCCGCGCCGCCGCGGAGCTCCTCGACGACACCAAGAATGAGGAGTGGACCGAGACGCTACTAGAAAAACTCAAGATCACCTGGTCGAGACTAAGGCTCTTTATCGAAGTGAGTAACGCACAACAACACCAGACCAGACCCAGAGAGAGAGCATCCGAGGCTTCCCAGAGCCGGCGACGTCCAGAGCCACATTCACCAACACGCAGAACCCAGGTCTCCACCGGAGACGACGTTTCGACCTCGTGGTCCGACGACCGCGGCGGCTTCCTTGTCTCCCTCCCCCGCCGCCAGCGCATCACGCCCGCGAACCTCCAGCCGCTCTTCCAGGCCGAGCTCAAGGACTGCTTCGCCGACCACCGCCAGCTGCCGCCCTACTCGGCCTCGCCCAACCCCGACGACTGGGACGAGGTCGACGGCGTCGACGCCCGCCTGGGCCGCCTCTCCGTCGCCGGCCCCTACCCCGCCGTCCTCCACCGCCGCGGGCCCTCGGTGAGCTCGACCGCCACCCAGCCGCCCGCCGACTTCATGCCCCGCGCCGACGCCCTGCCCCGCCCCGACGACCTGCTCCTCAAGCCGCCCTACCACCTCATGATCTACAGCCGCGGCGCCCACGAGATCGAGGTCCAGTGCAGCCACAGCCCGACGCTCAAGTTCCTCGCCGACTACTTTAAGCGCTGGCGCAGGACGAACCATCAGATTAGCAGCAAGGTGCGACACCCAAAGGTTTTTTTTTTTCTTCTTCTTTTTTATATTTCATATCCTGTTTTGCTATCCCATCACGTGTGTCGTGATGATGTTGCTGTCGTTTCTGTCTGCATGTCTTGGTCGAACTTGTTCTCGGAACTTCAACTAACTAGTAGAACCAAACAGCCGCCCGCCGTCGAGGTCCGTCTTCACCAGTGCGCTTTCGGCATGGGCGCCAGCATCGACCGCCTGGTGCTGGCCACCGAGCACAAGTACGGCGGCGCCTTCATCCTCACTCCGACCGTCATCCTCTCGCTCGTCGAGGGCGTCCTGGGGTACAAGCCCGTCCACTCGGACGCCACCACGTGGACGTACCGCCGCGACGTCGAGTTGAAGACCTGAGACTGGCGCCTCTGATACGCCCGCGCCGGCGCCAGGAGCGCTTGTACTTGTACGTTTTGGAAATGGGGGGGTCATCTCGACGGATTAATAACGAAATGGCATATGGCACGCAAACTGATGACTTGATGATACTTTACTCAACATAATAACTCATTAAACATTGTTCACTCTACACACGAACCATCTACTTATCGAGAGGCGGTGTGAAACCCTCCAGCCTTTGAATGCCGTCCGTCTGAACTTGGGGGTAGGGAAGGACCAAGAGGTCTCGTGTGTGCAAACGACGGAATGCGGCTTCGTCTCGGACGCGGACCCCGGCCGTCCGATATTGCAAACAGCGCTCAATCATGGATTCGGCCCCACTCCTTTCCTCACCGCGTCTCCGTCCAAGTAGTAGGGAAGAGGGGGGGGGGCTATTGCCTTGAGCCCGATTATGACGTCCGAGTCCCAATGGTTTTTATGTACCTTGTGTATAACTGCTCTCGTCGAGCCGCTGCTCCATTGACTTGATGTATACGAGGCGGAACAATACCCATTCTCGATGACCGAACCTCTCCCATTGCCACCCCATCCAATATCCCCCATGCGAAATCAGACAAACCACGTTACGATGCAGCATTCGGCAAAACGAAATGTACTCCTGACCTGGCGATCATGTGTCGCGTAGCCAACCCAACAGACGCAACACTCCATACCGTCGCGGGCGGGTCTGCGCTCGGCCTCACGCGAATGTAAGCACACCATGCTACACAGCGCGCATCCGCAACCAACGCCCAGAAGAAACAATCGGTTCCCCAGTGGCGTGCCACACGCTGGATCATAGTGTCGCTGCCAAGAGCGAGCCGTACTGACGTGCTGGATCTTGACGGCCGTCGAGTTCGGCGCTCGACGCCGTGGCGTTCAAAGGCGCAGCCGCGTGCTCAGATTTGCCGACAAAGAAAAAAGAAGCGGGAGGGGGAACCGCTCGTCCGATTCGGTGCTCGCCGGGAGAACGACTCGTCTCGGGTCGGATGCCGCCGTCGCCGCCACGGTCGAGCGATCGGGTGCCCGGAAAAGAGAACACGAAGACCGGAGACAGACCGGAGCGGAGCGGTGGGCCGTTGCACGGCACGCTCCCCGGTTGCCAGACGAGGAATTTCTCGAAGGAATCAAAAGCCTTGCCGGGGCATGGCGAGAGCGGTGCCCTCGCACGGCGCTCGGCAGGAAACGATGACGGGCGACGCACGCGTTGGGAAAAACGACCCCGGCCGCCGTCTTCGCCTGCGCCGGTCCAGAGAATCCGTGCAAAGGGGGGCCGGGCCGTTGGAGTTCTGCGTGAAACCACGGGGTCGTAAAGTCCTGGTTGGTGAGCCGACGACAATAGTCGACTTCTGTCTTTTTGGAATTTCTCTTGTGCTCAAATGCGTCGTCTCAGTCTGCTTGCCGTATCAGCCAAACCGAACCAGGTTTGCACACGAGGCGAGGAGATGTCTCTTTTCCCCTCCCCCCGAGGGAGAACTCACCGGCAGCACCAGAGCAGGCCGCACATGGCGGGCACCAGGACGACGAAGAGGCCGGCGGTCAGGTATCGCGAGCTGAGGCGGGGGTGGTGGTAGGCCTCCCGCAGCCGGCGCTCGTTCTCCTCCTCGTCCTCATCGTCGATGATGGCCCACTCGTTGTCCTTGCTCCAATAGACGTCGTACTTGCCCTGCCGAACGGAACCGTGCTTAATGTGGACCGAGTTCATGTCGGTGTTGTGTGTGTGTGTGTGTGTGTGTGTGTGTGTGTGTGTGTATGTGTGTGGTTTTAGAGTATTTTTTTTTCTTCTTCTTACTCTTGCCTGCAGAAAGGGGTTTGGATCTCGTGTGGAAAAAAAGAGAAAAGAAGTAGACCAAAGGGGGGGGGGGGGGACACTCAGTTTAAAGGCCGCCCGCCCGCAGAAGACAAGAATAAATAAACTCGGACCTGGAAATTTGTTGGCAAAGTCGCGTTCCCAACATCAGCACATAATAGGGCGAGAAAAAAAAATGCAAGAGGATGGCGGCGAACGGAGTTGAGATCGCTCGGGTATTTCCATTTTTAATTGTGGGACCCCAGGACACACACACACCCCCCGGTCGCTGTTCTGGACTCTGAGTCTCTGGCGCGCGCACAGCGCAGCCTGGAATATGGGCCTCCCTTTCGCCGCCGCTTGCCAAGCGAGTGAAGTGAAGCCCCTTTGATGGGTTCATGGTGGGCGAGGTTTACCCCCCCCCCCCACCATGAACCGATCCCGGCGCAGGGGCGACCTACCGGCTTGCGTCAATTTTTTTGGGCGGCCCGATAAAGATTGGAGGCGGCGCGAACCAGACAGACGCCAGGGCTGAGGCATGTGGCGGGCGGGCAAAGCAGCAAGGCTCAAGCACCTGAGCTATTTTTCATTTTTTTCACTTTGGTTTCTTCTCGCAAGGTGATACACACACACACACACACACACGGGAGCCAATGTTCCATCGTCAAGGCACCGGTGGCACATACCCTATCTTTCTTAGCTCAGGGTCACACACGCGTGCCACTTTCGGCAAGCCGCATTTCCACGTTGTTGGGAATGGCGGTGATTGGGCTTTGGAAAGGGTGTGTGTAACGAGCTGCCTCGAGATGAATCATTTGCGTCGCTGATGACTGTCAGACCACTGGTGAAATGACCAAATCTTTCCCCCCCCCCTCCCCTTAAATCGATGCCCAAAGGGTCGTCCGTCTGTGGCTGGCTGTAAGGCGATACACGTGTAGGGCGAGCATGACCGGCCCCGACTGAAATCTTCACACACGTGTAAAACACATCCATGCTGATTCGGCATGGCATGGGTTCGCTTCGCTGGCATTGTTTCCCGGTCGATTTGACTGATATCTACCTAGTCAGTGCCCAGTAGTAGTGTCCCTAAGGGTCCCGCTGCAGTTTGGGACCAGGGAGAGGAGGGGAGGGGGTCTCATGCACGAAGGGCCCACAACCCGCCACTCCATGGCGGTGTCGGTGAGTCATTCTGATAAGGCCTGGCCCCACCTAAACCACCCACAGAGCCTCACCTCCGCTGAGACCGTCGTCACCGAGAAGTGTCACCAGCTTTGGTCCGGTTGGCACATGGGGTGTGTTATGTAAACATGTGTGGCCCATCTGGATAGACAAAAACTCTAATTACGTTACCGTAACGTATTGATGATACACACTGATGCCACTCACATGAGAAGCGGGACGCATCTCGATCAGGTACGTACCTCCGCGGCATCACTTGAATGTTTTTAAAGACGTGTTGGGAGAAGCCGCCTACTCCGTATGTACTTAAGCAACCCCCCTATCGCGGAGTAACTGGATTCGAGGCGAAGCTGGAACGTGAGGAGCAAAGATCTGAATTGGAAACGTAACTAACTGTACAATGGAAACTGTTGGTACTGCAGGAGTAGTATCGAACCATCTAGATCGAATGGTTGGTGAACAGTAGGGGGCAATGGGGTTACTCCCAGTTCTGCGTATGGAAGAGATGAAGTTATCGTACGTTGCACTGTTGAAGGGGTGAGATATGATATCTACTGCCCGAGTGGATTATGACCGCCCTTGGCGCTTTGGTCCAGTCCGGGGGAGACCGCTTATCGTTGGTCGGTCCTTCTTATCTTTACGCGACCTTCCCTCAGCTCTTCCGTTGCGTGGGGAATCATCCTTCTTGCCACAACATGTACAAAGGCTGTGCCGCCCGCGCTTCCAGGGCCTCCTGGTGGGGCTTAACGTTGCTTCTGACTTGACCCGCTGGGTCGTAACACTCCAGATTAACAGACGAGACGTTTGTCTATTCCCAAGAAGAACAATGAGAACCCGCTGGTAAAAACGAGGTTCCTTTCGGAGCACCGCGCTAATTAACCCAAATGCCACAGCGAAGGGAAGGGAATTGGATTCGCCCCATCTCTCAGTGCTATTGAACATGGAAACTTGAAAATTTTTTGGGGCTGATGCTGCAGCAGCGAAGCACGTGTATTCCTGGCGGACTTTAATGGCAGAACAGCTTTGCATTAACCCGTCGGAAGCGAATCACCTCAAGCCATCGAAAGTTGGTCTCACCGAAGAAGATGGGAAATTTTTAAAATCAGGAGGGGTTCTCGTGCAGTTTTTATCATCATGTCAAGGCTTTCCCAGAAGGGGCATAGAAAATCTATATATTAAGTAAAGAGTACTAGAGTTAGAGGGTATTAATCGAGAGCAGAGAGCAGTAGAGAGCAGTAAATATTAGAGTAAAACAGATGGTAAAAGAGTGTAGCAGAGGGTAAAAGAGTCTATCTCTAACAGAGGGCTAAAGGCCATTACCAAGTTACCGCTCCATGAGTTTCGCCAGAGGCCCCTTTAGCGTTTAACGTACCTATCTTGCAAAAGGGTATCAATCTATGCGACCACGAAATCAAACGCCCAAGCACTACAATTCCTTACAGAGTCGCGTTTCTAACCATGGTCTCACGACGAGGGCTGAGACCGTTGCGATACAGCCACAGCCGGGAGAGTTCCTTGACCTTGACCGTCGTCTTGCTGTGCCTTCCCCTGAGGCGCTCCCCGTGGAGTTCAACCTCACTTGCAAAACCGCGGCCGAGGTATGACACCTCATACGCTTCGCGGGCGTTGGCTCTGGCGTCGCCCTGCTGACCGACCTGGATCTCGCTGTCCATGAAATCGTTTTCGTCAGAAGCCCCGGTGAACTCGCCTGTCTCCGGGTCCCTGGCGAGAGGGAACATGCCGTCAAGGTAGTGCTGGCAAAGCTGATGGCCGCCGCGTTCCGAGGCTCGCACAAAAAGCCGCCCTATAAAGCGCGGCATGGTGTGGTTAGCAGCCAAGGATGTGCAGAAGTGCAGGACACCCCAAATCGCCACAAAGTCGGTCGAGTGGGCATAGTGCTCAACGTGGCCTATGGCTCTGTCTAGCGCTGCAGTTGAGGATAAGGACGGGCTCTGCGCTAGACTCTGGGACAAGGCGGTGCGATGAGGGTTGTTGAAGTGGTTTGCGGCGTTTCCAAAGGTGTATACCTAGAGTGTGTCGTTAGCCACATGGCTACAATAACGACGACGACGACGAAGAAAACGACGACAATAACAACAACAACAACAAGAACGACAACAAGGGTTACCACAGTTTCCATCAACACTGCCTGTGTCAAGGCCGAGGTTGCTTACCTCAAGTTTACTAAGGAGGTCTTGTGGTAGTTCCTGTAACAGCCAGTCAAGAACGAGACCGCCCTCAATGCCGCCCTGCGAGTGCAGAATAAAAACGAGCTTGGAATACTTGGGGTTGTATAGCGTTTCCTTGACGATGCGGTAGCACATGCGTACATCGTACGTGGCGTAGCCCAGGTTCCGCTGAATAAGACATTCGACAACGTCAAAGAGGATTCCTGACGTTTTGTTGTGGATACCCAGAACAGGCCGCTTGAAGGTCAGAGCCAGCCTATTGAGGTTGTTCTTCATCCAGTGGTCTCTGTTGCCATATTAGTACATGTTATCAAGTGTGGTTGCAAATGGTCACGGCGCCCAGGAATGTCGAGTTGTCGCGAGAAGAGCATGGCGACTTACCCCACAGCAACGCCGTTTAGGAAAATCCATTTTTCGTGCGCGTGCTCCGGCCGCTCGGGGGCATACTTGGGGTCCGAGGTGTAGGTGAGCGTCGGGCCGTTGAGCAGAAGGCAAAGCAGATGGTTGAGCGCGAAGAAGGCTGCCGAAGCCAGCCCAGCCACCCAGATTGGCAACACAACGGTAAAGGGCAGGGCCAGAACGAAGGCGAGCTGCAGAACGAAGAGGACAAGGTGGATGAAGATGCAGAAAAGATTCTGCCTAGTGAAGGCCAGCTCGTCGAGGTCGCCAGAGTCGGCCGGGGTGACAGGCCAGACGATCCAGGGCAGCGCCCAGATGTATTGGAAGAAGTAGTAGATATCCCAAGCAAGCAGCTTGTAGGGGAAGTCGGTGTACGAGTAGTTGATGACGGAGCTCCCTCCGACCTGGGAGCCGAGGAACTTTGTGTGGCCCATCCTCTCCTTGTGCAGGTTGGCACGCTTCTGCTGTTGTGATCGGTAACGCACCCTGAATCCTTCGCCCAAGCCTGGGATGGAGAAGAGACCGACAGCCATGGCAAGAGGGACGGCGAGGAGGACAATATAATATACAGCCGAAACGGAATGCGAGGGCAGCAGCAGTAGCGGCGATGATGGCAAAAAGCGCAGCTAGCTGATCAAGTGACCAGCGGGGGTAGGCGGGTGGGTGCTCACGGGGCTTTATATCGCGGGGAAGGAGGATGGATGGAGATGGCAAGCGCGGTCCGCCCGTTACTGCCCTTACTTAGCCTTCCCCCATTATCTAGGTACCTGGGGGAGGGGCCTAATACGAGAAAGCAGTGGAATAAAATGCGCATGCAGTCAGACCTGGGCGGTGCAAGAGCGACAAAAAGGATATGCGAGGCTCCGAGATGCTTGCTTGCTTACTTACCTCGGGTGGGTGGGTATGTACGAAAAGCAAGCTGATAATAGCGGCCATCCCGCTCACGTTACCATCGGGAAGAATCCTTCCTGTAGAGCGGGGTGCATATAGATGTCTTACAGTACCTACCGGCTTACAGGCTGCTACGCATCTGCCCAAAGCCGTTGGAGAGCGCTAGCAGATTCGGAAAAAGGCCCAATGAGAGTCTAAGCTGTTGCCCATTTCTTCTTGTCTGACGTCGCACACACACACACACACACACCGATACCTATACACCACCAGGCAGACGTAACAGAGCCTGTTGTAGGAGACGGCAGCCTTGATTATAGATAGAATTGCCTTTGATCCGTGTCCCTGTAAGCTGAGTGGCTGGGCGTCGGTGTGGCTGACAATGAGCTGAGTTCGAGTGCAGCGATGTAGATGTCGATCCAGTTCAGTCCTTTTCAAAACTGCCCTGCCCGGCGACTGTTTGTTTCAACACCGGAAGAGACATGACAAGGCTTGGCTGTCAGCATCGCCACATGCGAATCTTTCGCAGCCGGCTTCCGGGCCTATGGCAAGACTTTCGATACCAACCTGCTGCATTTTTCTGCCTCGAGCCTCGGCAGTCGTCAATGGTATGAATCGTTTCCGTCGAGTTGTACAAGCCAAAGGTGACTCCGGACAAAGCAAGGAGGTATCGCGGAGTATCAAAACTGTACTTGGCCAGGTTCCGAGTCGTTGCGGAAGTCTTCGCTTCCAGCATCGAAGCAGAACTCCGGGTCGCGACTGACGGCCGACGTTGTTGAAGAGATGATGAGGAACGGACCGTCTCAGACAGAAATGCTTCTACCTCCTCAGTGTGTACCTAGACACATGGTCCGTGCACTCCACCAAGCAACGACGACGACGCAAGTCGCTGCTGGCAGCTGCCCTCCTCTTTTTGTTTTGTGGGGCACTTTGTAAACATTGAAACCTCATCTAGCCAAGCCAAACACCTCGCGAGACCGGTCTGCGTAGAATGCTGCTAGCTACCCAGCAGAACCCACCTTCATTCGCCTATAACATAACGCGCGCAACGTACGCACCTCGAAAACCAAATCTTTGCCCCCGAGGCTGAACCGCTGTCATGTCGATGCTGTCAATCCACCTGGAGCAAATTGCCCTCTCCTGCGAGGGCATCGACTCCCTCCCGTACGCTTCGCTTCTCCCCCGCCCCCGACACGTTTGACCAGGTTCCTGACAAGCTTACCAGGTTCCCGCCTCCCAAAATCTTTACAAATGCCATGCTCCACAACACCGACATTACCTCTCTCATCCGCGACACCGAAGCCCACGAGCGCGCCCTCTTCTCCGTGCCCCCTCCCCCGCCGTCGCAATCCTCCTCCGCCTCGCAGAACACAGACCCGAAAGCGGCTTCCAGCCGACGCCAGACCGTCTTCAACGTCGCCTCGGGCGAAGTTACCACAGGCCCACCCCCAGGAAGCTCCCGCAGTGGCGTCGGTGGCATGGGAGGTCCCCGTAGGCATACCGCCGTCTCGGCCGTGCTGGGCGGGGACCTCCACGCCCAGCTGCGTCGCGGGGAGCGTCAGGCCGCCAGCAAGGGTGGCGACGTCGACGTGGACATACTTCTCAAGGGCGCGACGAAGCTGTGTAGCGTATACGCCCTGCCCGGCGCGCTCGAGCGGATTCCCCAGCTGCGGTCGCGGTACGCGCACCAGACTAATACGCTGGCGTACTATGAGGCCAAGGTTGCCGAGCACCAGGCCGCTCTCGAAAGGATGAACAAGGACCACTGGATGAACGATGGGGACGAGGAACAAGAGGACGACCAGGAAGACGAGGACGAGGGTGAGGATCTCATGACAGAGGACGATCTGCGGGCCGAGGAGGACATCGTGCGAGAGCTCGACAAGAAGAAGCGCGAGCTGCAGGCGCGACTGCGGACAATGGAGAAGGACCTGGGAGGATTGCTGAACATGTGAAAGTCGGAGGGCACTTCTACGACGGTTCTTACGATATGATACCCGCAATGCGACAGAGGAGCTGTACGATGTGACGTTTAACTTGTTTTCTTCTTCTGGGATCTAGCGAGCAGAGAGAGAGAGAGAGAGGAGGGGGGGAAGTTTATGGCTTCCGAACGCTCAACACGACGGCCCATTCTGGCCGCTCGACCCCTGGCCGGCCTTTTCCTTGGCCGCCACGATCTGTCTCAAGAATTCGCCCGCTTCCTGTGCGCCGCCGACCTCGTACTTGTCGTTGATGACGAAGTGCGGCACCCCGCGCACGCCCGCGCGGTACGCACTCTCGACCTGGTCGTCGACCTCCTGCCCGCCCTTGCCCTCCTCGAGCCACTTCCGCACCTCGTCCCTCTCGAGGCCGCCGCGGGCCGCCGCGTCGGCAATCATGTCCCAGCTCGTTATGTCGCCGCCCTCCTCAAAGTAGCTCTTCATGATGGAGTCCACGACGGCGTTCTGGACGTCGGCGCCCTTGGACTTGGCCAGCTGGATCGTGCGGTGTGCGTCGCGCGTGTGGCCGACCTTGCCCTCAAAGGTGAAGTTGACGCCCTCGGCCGCGCCCATCTGCTTCATGCGCTCGTGCATCGCGTGGAGCCTCTCGGCGCCGAAGCGCTCCGCCATGCGCTCGTTGACGGGCACGCCCTTGGGGGGCGCCGTCGGGTCGAGGTAGTACGCCGACCATGTGACGTCGAAGGTGTCGTCCTTGCCGCCGGGGTACGTCTTCTTGTACAGGTCGATTGCCCGGTTCAGCCGGGCCTTGCCGAGATAGCACTTCCCCCCCCCCGGGGCGCTGTTAGTTGGGCTCGATAACGACGGTCCATCATGAGAAAGGGCGTCTCACAAAAGGGCAGACGGGGTCCGAGATGATGTTGATGCTGATGTTGGTCATTCTGCTCGCTTGCCGTGCGGCCTTCATTCGACTATGAGACGACGGTGATGTAGGGGGGGGAGGGGGCGGCGACGACGACGACGATGAGAAAACAGGCGAGACGATTGATCTGCAAAGTGCTAATTATACTACGGTATTCAAAGACGCGGAATGTGCTTTGTGAGATCACCTCGGACTGCTTGGAAGCGTGGGCGCGGGCGGGACTCCGCCCTGAATGCCGATGGTTCTGGTGATTACCAATCAGCCCCGCGTGAACCAGCGGCCGGATTCTATTCGAAGTGGGGGGGGCTTATGTATCGCTCCCATCCCACCATGCCATGTACTCCTTACCCACACCCCGCAATTATTCAGCTCGTGAGGAAAGGGAGCAGAAAGCACACACGGCGGGTCGGGGCGGTCATGCTTCCGGCGCCTTGGAAAAGTTCCATTTCGGCACTTGGTCTGCCGCATTACATGGCTTGAATCGTAGAGGCCTCGTTTATTCGTATACTCTATACGCTCCTGTCATGTCAGGTCCCATTAGGGGGGGCTGGTGCAGGGGTCTGTTCTAAAAACTTGCAAGCTAAAAGCGAGGTATCGTAACGGTCTCGTAAGCCGAACAAAGGCCCCGCGAATGTTACATGAAGTCACGAGTTGGAGCACACGGCAGGGCATAGAGAAATTCGGGTCTACTATACAGTAACGCATGTGAAACACCACGTGATATGGCACACGACGACGTAGTTGCAGAAGTTGCAAATGTATGAGGGTATCGTGACACATAACTCCGCCGCCACCATCGTCAATAGAACACAAGTGTATTGGGGGGTCATAATACAGATGGTTCAGGCCGTTCTCCGCGAGCCTGGTCAATAGTGTATCCCTCCGTCGCCCCTCTCAGTCGTCCGTCATTCCGTGAACGGCGCGAACCGTGCCCGTTCCCCTTGAGCAACTGTTGGGAGGAATCTCGGGTGGACAAGGAGAAGAAGAACCGGATGAGGGTATGGAGGAGGAGCTCGGCAACATGTTACCGCGCTCATACGTCACCATCATTTGTCGTCGTCGTGAGTATTCATCTGATTGTTTATTGGATTGTTGATTTGCTATTGGATTGTTGATTTGTTATTGGAGTTTCTGGTTCACTGGGGTATGTGATTCGCAGAGTTTCCACGTCACATAGTCAGTCATGGAGACTTGAAATGAAAATCTGGGGCTGCTTGCGATGATTACTTCTCAACTCGCAACTTTACAAACGAGACGCATCCATCCCGGTCTGGTCCGATGACACGGAAATCGGCGACGCTTCAGGCACTTCTGGCACTTCTATCACATCTGACACTTCTGACTCTTCCAACGCCTCTGACTCTTCTAGCACATCTACCACACCTGGCGCTTCTGACGCTTCTGACACTTTCCTGTGAGGCGTCCGGAAAAAAAGATTCTTGACCCGACCCCTGCCTAGAGGCCCCTGATAGCCTGGAGCCAGGCACCGAGCATTACGCGGCGAATCTGAGATTGGTTCTCGTCGTCTTTGACTGGAACCACCTCAACAAAGATTCCTGGCCCGGCTCTAAGTCGGGCAATCTCATCAGTGCGCAAGTCCTCGTTCTCGAGCATCATCCTCTTCATGTCGACATACTCGAGGATGACCAGTGACTGGTAATCGGTAATCCCAAGGTAAGGCGCTCCTTCGGCCAGTGCGTAAGTGGTTGCCTGACGAAGCAGGGTCTCGACATTCTTGCTGAAGGGGCAGGGCTCTTTCAGGCCAAGGGTGGACCCTTTTGAGTTGAGGTTTGGAGAACTTGCGTATCGTCGATAGCCTCGAGCCATGCGTCTGAAATTATATCTGACCTGTCCTTCACCTCGTAGCAGGTCTCGGTCCAGCCAGTTGCCGTCGTCGTCAATCTGGTCGGCTATAGCGTCTAATCTCTCATTGCTCTTTTTGCACTCGTCGATGAATTAGTCGACGCAAGCCAAACCTCTGTCCTTGTACTCCAAGACGAGAGTCGAGGTCTTGCATTCGTCGGGTTGACTGGATGGTCCCAACTTGCACTCGGCAATCCAGTCAGGGATGAGAGTGATTTGAGAAGGCTCCGCCGGTTCGTGGTCTTTGAACACCACTCTTTTCCATGCCTGGGTTGTTGCTTCCATTGTGAAAGTGCCGGGTTCATGGCCATGGACCAGCACAAGCGCGATGTTTCTGTTGATTGAATGTTCAATCGATTTCTCAACGTCCGACTCGTTGTGATGAATTATGGACGGATTGGGAATACCCTCGCCGACGCCGATCAGACCATTGAACGAGTTTCCGTCAATGAACTCGTCTGATGGGGTGGTATAGCGGGAGGGATCGACCTGCACCAAAACTTTGGGCAGGGCTACTTGACTCGCTGATTCACTTGCGGCATGCAAATTCTTCGGCTGACGGCGACGCTTGATTTCAATTTGAGGAAGCGGGTTGCCGTTGCGGATGGCCTGGACGATCGGTGGCTTCGGCACCTGGTTGCTTGGGCCCGAAGACGTGTCCACGTCCATGGGGTCAGACATCATGGGCGAGACGGCGGTGGGTATTCTAACTTCAGACTGCATTAGCCGGAAGAGTAGAATAATTGGGATCGAGGTATTACTTACGGTGA
The DNA here is from genome assembly GCA_030867225.1 of Colletotrichum caudatum. NCBI lineage: Eukaryota > Fungi > Ascomycota > Sordariomycetes > Glomerellales > Glomerellaceae > Colletotrichum > Colletotrichum caudatum. The sequence continues at coordinate 67,955 of MU846153.1, forward strand.
TTGTTGGTTTTGGTAATGTCAGTATAGAATCACCGGACGAGAACGTCGAGACGAGAGTTGGTGGGAAATTGACGATAGCAACAGGCCACAAGTCGTTATTGCGGCATGAAAAGAAAAGAGATAAAACAAGAGAAAAAATCTGCAAAAGAAGGGAGGAGTAAACAACAGACGTGCGTTTGTCCTAAGTTAAGAAGGAAGTGCAGTCAAGGAAGGAGGGCGGTACCTACCTACCTAGGAAGGAACCACTCACCCACTTCCCAAACATTTCGAAAGCCAGGCATTCATCCAGTATCTGTGCTGGTATGTTTTACGCAGATGGAATGGTATTTGTTTCACTTGAGACCAACCAGTACTGATTTTTATCGTAATTACAATTCACACATGGGTATAGGATTGGGATAAGATTATGCATAGTTTTGCTCTGTACTGATAGGAAATCGCACTTCAATGACTTGCCATCACTTCATATCCTTCCTTGAGACGAACTCTTGAGACGAAAACAATCCAACTAATCATCTTCGTCATCGTCGGAGACGTTCAGGTGAGCGAACAGGTCGCTGAGCCCCGACTCGTCTCCTTCTCCCTGTCCGCCTGTGATCCCGGTCAACAGTGTCTCCTGTTGAATGAGCTCATCTCCCAAAGGCTCAGGTCCTTCCCCGTCGTCTTGGTTCTCGGCTTCCATCTCAGTGGGAACCGTGATAACTGTAGTGCCGCTGGTAGCCATTCTATCAAGATCCCCCTCAACAGACGACCTGTCTGAAAGAGAGTCGTCCTAAGACCCTCTATCGGACTCGGCGGGGATCCGAGGTGCGCCTAAGACAAGTGTCGTGTACTGCGGGTTGGTATCCTGGATAGTACCAAAAGTGTCGATCATCCACTTGTCAAGCTGGGGGCAATCGTCGATATCGTGTTCTGGCCCTCGCCACTCGAGAGGGACCCAACCTTCGAAATGCACCAGTCGGAACCAACCGAATCGAAGAACCGGGTGAGGCTTTTTCGGGAAGTACTCCCACATCTTGGCGGGCTCTTTTCGCAGGCTGTCAACAATCGCCTGGGAGTAGTTCACCAAAACAGCGCGAGGCTTCTCCAACAACTGGCCCATGTTGGTCATGGTTATAATGACGTTCTTGGGGCGAACGCCACAATGGTCGACCCCACAAAATTCCTGCGCAACAGTGCCGTTCATTAGCTGAGCAACTATCTGCATACGCTGCGTCTGGTCGGTACCAAAGCTTGCGGTTGGGCCATGTGTGTTGTTTGCGTTGATAGTGACTGTCTGTTGAGTAGGGCCGGAGCGTCTGAACAGTTGTTGAAGACAAACACCCTCAATGTATTCAACCGCCAGAACAGCAACCTTTCGGGTCTGGTTTGCGAATGCATCGTGGCTGCTGGTAAGCGTGGTTGTCCATCCTCCAAAGAACCCAGGGGCGATAGGGGAGAATCCAGTACGGTCAAAGTCAACACCACTGAATCCAGTAAGGTAATGTCCGTACAGGTGATGGTATGCTCCGAATTCGTCACTAAAGGCCGAGTCGGCCTGGCTTGTTATTTTGACGGAGCGTTGCGCCATACTGACAAACTTGTACCAGAACAGGGGGTCGAAGATCTTCAAGAACAGGTACTGTCCTTCAGTCGCTCTCTTCTGCTCAGCCTCTGCCTGCAACGGGGAGGCCTCTAGGACCTGGCATAGAAGCTTCTGTGGGCCCGGCTTGTAGCCGCGACCCGGGGTACCACCGATCATAGCAATGATCTCGACCACCATTTCCGCATCCTCGTCATGTTGATTTTCACGGGCTCGAGGCCCGTTGGCGGGGTCGAAGACAAGTCGAGTCAATGAAAAGCTTCTCTCCTCCGCTGAAAGCCTCATGTCTGCTGTTGTAATGCCTGGCGGAAGTGGATACAGGTGTGACCCGTATGGGGGCAGCGGTGTGTGAGGCTGGAGACGGAGTTTCGTGCCTGGAGAATAAAGCCATATGTGGTCCAGCAGGATGTCTTCATACTCGGACGAGGAGTCGGACGAAGAGTCGGACGAGGACATGTTGAATTTCGTCCGACAAGCTGTCTTCTGCTGCAGGGTCAGAGATGGAGTGAGGAAAGTTGGCATGAGCAGTGGGATGAGTAGAAGAAATGCGCGAAAAGGAGGACGTGACTTACTCGTAAGTTGACAGTGCGAGAATTGCTGAGTTCGGTCAAAGGTGGGATGAGTGACGAGATGAGCAGTGGAATAAACAGAAGAAATCTGTAGATGGAAAGGAGGATGTGACTTGGTCGGAAAGTTGTGTATGTGTGTGAGTTGATGAAGTTGAACGCAGCCTGGAGACGGCGGAGGAGGGTTCTTATATTGAGGAATGTAAAGACACCTAACTTGGTAGGCGCACTCAGGTAGCGTCTACCTGTATGGAGAACCACCTAATTTGGTAGGTACCCAGGCAGCGCCTACCTGTATGGAGAACCCGTTCGTCTTGCTTTCTCTCACCTTGATTTCTCACCTTGATTGCTTTTCAGACAAATTAATTGGTTGCCAGCTTCTAGAACCTTGAGCTTTTGTTTCGGAAAGTCGGAAACAAAGGAATGCCCTCTGCGTGGCTGCCATGTTGAAGTCCAAATCATTACTCACATCACTGCATCCCTGCATGACAAAGAAGCATACGATCTCAGATTTGTGAGAGAATAGGGTTGTTTGACTCCGTTCTTTCGCTCAGTGCTTGCCGGTGCCACCATGCTATACTATACGCATTGCCAAACTTGCGAATCTCAACAGGATAAGAATAGACGGTTCGATGCGTATGTTGACACGTGAGAGCATTGAGGACGTCAAGTGCTTCTTCAGCTTAGCAAGGCTTTGTACCACTAGAAGCTCTGATGGGATAGATTTTCAAACTGTCGCAATGCATTTGCGTGTCTCGTTCTTAGACATTGTATATGTTGCCATTCACTCTGCATCAACAACACTGAGTTTGTAAAACTCTCTGTGATATTGCAACGCTGTTCAACCAAACTGAACATAGGATAAACAGCATTCAGACACCCCAAAGTGTGGCATAGGTGACAAGCGTCTTGAAATGGTTTCCATCAGCCAAGCCCGTTTTCAGATGCTCAGGCTGGCGAAGTGCCTTTGGCATGGCAAAAAACCCCAACCTTGCCAATCGTGGCCTGTAGGCTTTGCCAAGGCGTAGATCGTACAAGATGGTGATTCGAGTTTCACTGTATTAACCTGTTTACGTCAACCTGCCATTGGAAAGCCATCTTCCCTAACAGTTATGTGTATTCCAAGTTTAGCTTGTTTATAGTGCAAGCAAGCGTTGTCTTAGATCTTATCTGCACATGCTTCATATAGTTAACAAGGGCAGATGTTTCATTTTCTTCTGACCAGCCTTGTCTATGTCTTATCTATAGATCTGCGTCATCTTGTCTCAACATAGAAGTGCTTTTGACTTATTCAAGTTTATGCGACTTAAAAGGGTGGTTGCGCCGAATGGGCTCAGCTGCAATTCGTGGCTCGCAGCCACATCCAACCAAGTGTGATTTCATGGCTAACCCTTTTAATGGCACAGATCAGGCCATCTTCTTTTATCTGATGTACCATAGGCTTTATATGTCATTGTTCGCGATTGATCATATTGCACTTATTCGCTTATGAATGCCTTAATGGCACACTTGTACCTCTCGGATGGAATTTCAAATAGACAAGATGCTTGCTCACCTTGTAGTAAATGATTCCCATAGAATATTAGATGGTTTGGAGCTCTTGGAGTTGTAAAACCAAAAAAACAAGCAGATTATCAAGTCTGGAACTCGAACCTAGGACCTTTGCTTCTGCATTACTACCGGTGTTAGTGTGACTGCGTATAGAACAATCGTTCCTTTTCTTCGAAGACTGAAATGCGAGAAGGGGGCAGGGCCAGTACAAGTGTTCCATTAGAATCACCAACTCAGCTTCCTCGAAACGGATATGCACCCTGCCCAGTCTGTAAAGTCTAACAAGTAAATCTTTGCTAATAATCATTAGCACTAGTTTATCTAACTAGCTACTTATACATATAAAAAATTATCACAGGAGGCTCATGTCGGTGGGGCGTATGGTATCAGCCACGTCATTTGCGATGTCACCTGACCGACCTTGACATTAGTATTTCTGTGATAAAAATCGACAAGCTGAGCTCCAGAGGGAGATGAAGACCCTCTGGGCCATCTACCCCCAGCTCCTCCGAGAAGAGGAGCGCAGGTAGCAAGAGCGCCAGGACCAGTGTGTGTGTGTGTCTTCCCGTATTATGATCACAAAACACTTTATTAAAACAGAGTTGGGCCTGCGATTAGACTCAAACGCAGACCGACGCGGCCGTTAGTCTCCCAGGCCAGCAGCAGCAGCAGCAGCAGCAGCAGCAGCAGCAGCAGCAGCAAAAGCAACAGCACAAAGGAGAGGGCGACAAAATAGGTTCTGAGCAGTAATCCTAACCCACGGTCCAGATTGGTTCCTTTTATTGTCTTCGATCATCTCTCTTGGTAGTCTCCCAAAGAGTGAAAGCCAAAGGCTCTCCATTGTCCCCCGATTTGGTCTACATATCCAGGTACGAATCAGTGCTGCTTGTGCCTGGAAGTCGCGCCATGGCTTCTCAGGGTAGGCTTCTAGTCAAACTGGTGATTATATTTGTCAGTATTCATAAGCCGAGGTATCCGTATCATACCTGCAAGTAACTGTGATCGTGTAATGGGTAGGTACAGATCTCCCAGGTGAAGCGACCTTCCCGCCAGGCGGTGCGTCACGTGACATTTACCGTATTCAGTCACGTGACCATTGCTCGCCCCTTACGGCATTCCAACAATAGCTGCACATGTGGTTCTTCGTTGTTGTCTTGATCTTTTGGCTTTAGGACGATAGAACCCCGTGACTCCGGACATTCGCCCAGTGCTTGCCGACATCCTCATGCAGTGTTCGTGCGGGTAAACTGGCATGATTTTCGGTCCTGGACCTGACCACTTCCCCTTCTCAGAGGACGGAGATGAGCGACCCGAAGAAGCCAGGGGGTCCCAGAATATAAACTCCGCGGTTTCATGGACCGTCGACTCAGCCACGGAATCAGGAGAACTCGCAAAGAGCGCGAAGTCGGCCTTTTGGAACCATCCGTGTCCGTCAGCCCCTCTGTTCACGGCGATGTGAGATGGACTCGCATTGCATCGCGTAGGGTTCGTCTGCTAATAGCACACGCGGCACCGGAATCTGTTGCCGCGCCGCAACAGCCAACCGTTCCTATTGCTTGAGGTATGGACGGGTATAAACGTTACCTAATCGATTCGCCATCATCGAAACTAACAACCGGGGTTAGTATATTAGGTAGGTACTCCTGCAGCCAAGGTTTGGTGCCGCCGTTGACTTCCGGATAGCGCAACTTACCAATTACTACTATGTATACGGATATAGACTGTTACCGGTAGGGTCATCGTAGGCCAATGGCGTGGCACCCGCCGTTTGGATCGGCATCGTCCCACGCAAACTTTGTTCGCTCGTAGGACGGGAGGCCCCGAGGCTGAGCAGACACTGCCGAGTATACACATAAGCTGATAATGCCCCCCTGTCAACCCGAGAGTACCATGCACAGATAGTAGTTAACCTGACAATTGGTCTACGTTGATAGCCAGATAAATGACTTATTCTGTACCTAATTGATCCTACGCTAACCCTACCCTATTACGTTGACCCTTATCCTTGTTATTAGGCGGATCTACTGTCAGAATAACTACTATCTGTACACAATACTCTTGGGTTGATAGGGGGGGGGCATCATCAGCTTGTCTGATCACTCGACAATGCCGGCCCGTCGATCAGACAGACAGCCTTCGTCGGCGTGGGGTTACACTGCCTGTAGTTGCCGGGGGAGATTGCAGCGTGAGGATGCTGCTATGCAATGCAATGCAATGTAATGTTTTCTGGCCCTGCTTTCCGGCCGTCGAGTGTGGTTTCAGGTTGCTTGCCCTTGGACACGCGCGCGCTCTACCACTCGTTGCGCGAATACAGGATTCGGGCAGGGCAGATGGAACAGAATTTCCCCAGGAGGGAGAAAGGAGACAACTGGCTGATGGAGACGAAGCGCCGGCGCAGAAAGTCTCTACGTTTAACGACACGCAACATCTCGCCACCGGCAAACAGCCAGCCACGTGAGGAACAAACAAGGCCAACCAACCGCCGCGCTACGTGACGAAACCGGTCAGCTCTCCAAGGTTCCGTCGCGTAACTTTCGCCAAAGCGCCCCCGTCCAATTGCCCGGCGGTTCTCGGTGACTCTCCGCGCCAAGGAAAAGCCAAATCTTCTACCTCGTGTGACATGGATCTGGCCGTTAGCCAAGTCTCATCACCCGCAGTACGTCCAAAGTGCCGAGCGCTTCCCGGACGGCCCGGATGCAAGCGATCTCTGGTCCCGCGGAACTTTTTGGAAGGCTGAACATGACATACCTTGCCCGTCTGAGAATAGTGGAAGAGGAGCAGGAGAAAAGAGCAAAGTAGGTAGTGTGCTTCGTACGCGCGATCGAGCGTTCGGCCAGGCCAGGGGAGGGTCAACAATGCGCAACATGACATCGAGGCGCTGTTTTTGGGGCCTGCACGAATGCCCATCACAATTAGCAGACAATCCAGAGCCCAATCGACCAACCTGCCCACCAGACCAGACCAAACAGTCGGGTTCGTCACCCCGGGCATCCCTACTACTTAGTATGTGTTTCGTTCGCTAGCAACCCCTGCCGTTGTCGGCCGCCAGCGCCTCATCGCCGAGTCAGTTGACCGCGGACGCCGGCCTTGGCAGGCCCATAAAAGCAATTACTTTGCTTCGTCAACCGGGGGGCTGTGATGAACCTTATTATGGTGCTGCGTAAAATCGTAGCACTCCATGGGGAGGGGGAAGGGGGAGGGGGGAGGGATGGGTGCTACGTACTAAGGAGAGGAAAAACATCCCTGAGAGGCGCGGACCTCCTTTCCCCGTGCGACGTGCCGGCCACTATTTAAGATGGCCGTGCTGTCGCCCGGACCATGATGTCGGAGGCTCTTGCTCGTTAGCCTCGAGCTGAACACCAACTTCACCACATTCGTTACTAGTTTTTCTCGACAGGGAAAACAAAACCCCCCAAAAACCAAACAAATGTCGTTCATTAAACTGTCGCTCGCGGCCTTGCTGGCTGCCGGCGCTTCGGCCGCACCCGCAGCCGAGCCGTGCCCGCCGGCCGGCGGCAAAGTGGCCTCGACCTACTTCGCCGGCTACCACGCCAACCGCGGGTTCCCCGTGTCCAGCATCCCGTGGGAGAAGTACACCGACGTCAAGTACGCCTTCGCCGAGACCATGGCCGACGGCAGCTTGAACCTGTCCAAGTCCGCCCCCGACCAGATCCCCGCCTTCGTCGCCGCCGCCAAGGCGAACGTGAGTTTTCATCCCTCTCTAGATGTATGCGTTTTACCTGTACTGACTCCTTCCCTCCCGCAGAACGTCAAGGCTCTCGTCTCCATGGGTGGCTGGACTGGAAGCATATACTTCAGCTCCGCCATTGCCACGCCCGAGAATCGCACCGCCTTCGTCAAGACCGCTCTGGACCTTGTCGCGCAGTACGACCTGGATGGTAAGTTGCTGGCGGGCAACATTAGTAGAGGGGGAGAGAGAGAGAGAGAGAGAGAGAAGCTGACAATGCGAACAAGGTCTCGACTTTGACTGGGAGTACCCCAACCGCCAGGGCCTTGGCTGCAACACCATCAACGCCAACGACACGGCCAACTTCGCCCTCTTCCTGCAGGAGTTGAGGCAGAAGCAGCCCAAGCAGCTGTACCTGACGGCCGCCACCAGCCTGTTCCCGTGGAACGACGCCGCCGGTGCCCAAAGCGCCAACGGCACCCTTGCGCCCTTCGCCCAGTCGCTCGACTACCTCATGGTCATGGGCTACGACATCTACGGCGCCTGGGCGCCCACCGGCGGCCCCAACGCTCCCCTCGCCTTCGCCTGCGACTCCCGCAACAACCAGGGCGGCATCAAGGAGGGCGTCGCCAAGTGGGTCAACGCCGGCATCCCGACCGAGAAGATCGTCCTCGCCGTCGCCGCCTACGGCCACGGCTTCTCCGTCAACTCGACCAGCGCCTTCTCCGCACCCGGCGTCCTCAACGCGTACCCGGCCCAGAACAGCAGCCACCGCTTCCAGGGCAGCAGCTGGGACGACGACCCACCAATCGACCAGTGCGGCAACGCCCAGCCCCCCAGCGGCACCTACACCTTCTGGAGCATGATCACCGAGGGCAAGTTCCTCGACGAGTCCGGCAACCCCCGCACGGGAATTGCTACGGGATACGACAACTGCAGTCAGACGGTATGTTGCCCCTTGTTGAGGAGTCGTTTGAGAGAGACCGTGAAGCTAACGCGATTCGAACGACAGCCCTTCCTCTACGACGAGGCCGCCCAGATCTGGGTCTCGTACGACAACGTCAAGTCCCTGGGCGTCAAGGGCGAGTACATCACCTCCAACAAGCTGGCCGGTTTCGCCATGTGGGAGGCTGGCGGCGACTACAAGAACATCCTCCTCGACGCCATTCGCGCTTCTGTGGGCTTGTAAGGGAGGTCGGGCTCGGGAGGTCGATAGCTTAGATAAGACGTCTCGGCGACAGCCGCAATGCGACATGTTCCCAAGAATAACTGTGCTTCCCGTGGTTGGCCGTTTGTGATGAGTCGTTGGCTATGCGTACAATGACTGGTACTATACCTCCGAGGTAGACCATCGTGCTTTGTGTGTTTCTATGGTATGTTTGTAACCTTGTGACTCGCGATTTGACTGCATAGCTGTTGCTTGCTTGCCTGCCACCAGCTTGAAAGCGTCTTCGTAATGAACAACGGAGCCTCATTCCATCCCTCGGGCAACGGAAGTCAGGCTAAAGGAAACGTCTGAAGTGATACAGTCTTCAGCCAGTTGTGTAATTCTGGCTGTATATTGGAAGTCGGTTCCATCCATTGGTCAAAGGAAATGGGAGAACCGCTTTGGAGAAGTCAAAACACTAACAAGTTAGTGTACATATACTCATACCACTTGCATAGAAAAATGAACAAATAACGAGTCGTGCCAGTCTTTGACTCTCTTTTCAGCCTCTGAAACCCCTGTTCAAGACGCTCGCTCAGTGCCACTTTCCCTCTCAGAAATGGCAACTCTCGATTAGGAAGGAATAAGTGGGGGCGGGTGTGTTCTGTTCCTTCCTCTCTAGTCAAAGCAACCCCCCCCCATCTCTTCCCTTCTCTTGAACGATCCAGATTCTTCCACCTCCTCTTCACTCCTTCACCGTTTTCAATTGCAAAAAGTTTCAATGCTACTTCTTGCACCAACATTATTTGTTCCAACTTTACTTGTTTCAACATGAACGCACTTAACCAGAATCGTTCAAAGGGCCACAGGGGCAATAGGAGCTGGGCAAGGGGATATCACGCAGCTCCCCTTGCTTTGCACATTCATTCCACCTTCCTCCCGTTGCTCCCCATGGCCAGGAATGGGCTTTGGTTCCAATCCGTTCGAAGCAAGCGTCCTACCTTCTCCGCCATGTTCGAACACTCCTTTGAATAGCAACACGTGTGTCAAATCATGAAGCCTAGCAGTTTGTAAGGCTTCTCACTGTCTTATCTTGATAACCACCTGGCAGTCTCGACAATACACACTCAGCGCAGTCTATCCAACCATCAAGTCGGAACATGACAGTTCAGACACGCTCCCAGAAAAACTTTGACCGGGACAGTTCTTGTCTCCTCCAGCTCCTTCCGCCTCGAAATGGAATGGTCTTGCCTTGAATCCAGGTTTAAATATCAATCGCCTGCTCCAAGCAAATTCAAATCTTCCAAGCTCACAATTACACAACTTCCTTCCAACTCGGCAGCCCACCAAAATCAACCAAACAAAACAACCAACTCAATCGCCCAAGCCTACGCAGTCAAAATCCACCATCTCTTCTCGCAGTAAGCATCAATCACCATCTCCAAGAACCCTCCCCTCGCTGACTCCCCCTCCGCAGACCATGCCTCCCAAAGCCGTCCTCCCGGTCATCGACTTCAACGCCACCGAGGCCGAGATCAAGCTGGCCTTCGCCGTCCTCAAGTTCATGCGCCGCCCTAACACCACCGCCGTCTACGACCAGATCGCCACCGAGGCGGGCTCCGCCAGTGGCGACAGCGTCCGTCACGGCATTCGCAAGGCAGCCGACAAGCACGGCTGGTTCGCCCATGCCCCCGCCGAGGAGTCGGCCGCCGCTGCCACCCCGCGCCCCAAGAAGACCCCCACCCCCCGCAAGAAGAAGATCGCCGAGGTCAACGGCGAGGATGACGCCGAGGCTGGCGACGCCGCAGCCGTCGGACAGGGAGAAGAGGAGGGTACTCCGACGAAGAAGCGCGCCCGTACCGCCAAGGGCAAAGGCAATGGCAAGGGCAAGGGCAAGGGAAAAGCTGCCGCCACAGAGGAGGAGGCGGCCGCCGAGGAGGAGGACAAGGACAAGGACGGTGTCGCGCAAGAGCCGGTCACCGCCGCCGCCGCCCCTGCTTCTTCACCTGTGTCTGAGGAGGAGTGAGATCGATGAATATTGGTTCTTTTGGGAGGTTGTCACATGGTCAACGGATTTGGAAGCGGGCGGAAATCACCGCCGTGGTACTGGAAAGTTTGTTAACAGCACCGGGTCCACGATAAGTTTAGATTCTTGGCCGTGACCATGGTTGCGGTTTATGTTTTGGGGGTACGTTACGTGGCTCGGCCTGGGAATCGGATATCGAGGCTCTCGAAACTTTCACGAATTCTGATATTTCTTTCTTCCAAACTGAAACCCCTGCGTCTACTTCTCGTCGTGTTGTCAACTTCGCCATGTCTGGGACGATGAATCTCTCACCTTCTGCTGGCAAGCAACCCTGCTCCTAGTCGACGTCGGCACCGGTGGGGGAGGATTCTCATCCGCTCCAGATCCCTTTGCACTCTTTACGAATGGGGGCCATTGCGGCTCGGCCTTCCCGCTATCGCGTCTTACCTTGCAAGTGATTCGACCAAGCATCGGAGGATAAGCAGCCTGGTTCAGCAAAAGGCGGAGACATATATACGTCTCAAGGCGATGACACCGCGTGTGCGTTGGCTAGAAGGTGATTGTTCATAATTCATTAGCTTATGCTGCCTTGAGATCCATGTTCGTGTCCGCGTCCAGCCCAGACCTGCCGGCAACTGGTGTATTTTCCCGCCCCCCCCTATGTATTTTCCTGCGTCCTATATGTCTCCCATATGATGCGCGGTCCCGAACGACCTTTCTCAGTAGCGCGGGTTGTCGCCGTACTGGTTGTGGTCCGGGTTTCCGCCGTAGTTCTGCCCCCCGTAGCTCGGGTTTCCGCCATAGCTCTGGCCCTGGCCGTGGCCCTGTTGCTGGTCCGAGTGGTACTGCTGGTACGACTGAGGCGGCTGGTTCTCGCCGGGCCGGTACTCTTGGTGAGACTGGTACTGCTGGTGCTGGTCTGGCCGGTATTCCTGATGCGGCGGAGGGTTGTACTGCTGCTGATAAGACCCCTGGCCGCCGTACTGGTCGTGCTGCTGCGGCGGCGGGGGGGCGTAGTTGCCGCCCTGGGGAGGCCCGGACGGGTGGCCGCCCGCGGCGCCGAGCTGCGACCCGGCCGCCGGCGCGCCGACGCTGACGTTCTCGTTGCCAATGTCGTCGGGGACGTGGATCTTGACCTTGGGGAGGTACTTTTGCACCTTTTGCTCGACAATGTTCTGCACAAAGACCCAGCTCTCGCGCTCGAACCGGCGGTGGCCGCCGTTGACGACGCCGAGGATGCTCTCGCGGAGCGTCTCCTGGACCTTGCGGACCAGGCCGCGGATCTTGTTGACCAGCTTGATCTTGATGTCGTCGCCGAAGCCGCGGTCGGCGTGGCCGCCGGCGTCGCGGTCGAGCTGCGCGTCGAACGGGTTCCCGCCGAGGATCTTCTCGAGGGGCCGCTGGAAGGCGTCGGGCAGCAGCTCGAAGAGCTGTTTCTCAATGCCGCCGAGGATCTTGCGGAACTCGAGGCGCACGTCGCGGTGGACCTTGGCGAGCCCGGTGCTCAGCTTGTCGCTGATGACCTTGGAGAAGCCGCCGCCGCCGCCGCCGCCGCCCTCGCCGTCGCGGTCGCGGTCGCCGAGGCCCCGGGCCCCTGCCTCCTGTGAGCTCTTCTTGTTGCCGAACAGCCCGCCGAGGCCTTTGACCAGATCCTTGACCTGGTCTTCGATCTCGCCCTTGACGCCATCGCCGAGGTCGCGCGTGCTCGTGTTGCCGCGCAGCCAGCGCTTGATGTGGTCCAGGGCGATGCGTGTGAACTGCTCGGCGATGGGCGCGTGCTGCTCCCTCAGCTTCATGCCGACCTTCTCCTTGATCTCGGGGCTGATGACCCGGGCCTTCTCCTCCGGGTTCCGCGCAGCGTCCTTGACTGTGTTGCTCAGAACGCCGAGCAGGCCGTCGAGCTCAAAGCCCTGCCCCCCGGGGCCCTTGTTCTTGTCCAGGTGGTCTTGCACAACATTGATGGCAGAGGAGAGGAAGCCCTTGGCGCCGGAGAAGGAGTCGGTGTGGCCGACGCCGCGCGACTGGGTCTCAGGGCCGGCGCCGCCTTCGGTGAGGTTGAAGATGTCCCGTAGGTCGTCGCCGGCCTCGTCGGTGATGACGCTGAAGCTGCGGGTGAGCTTGCCGATCTCGTCGGCAAAGGGGAGTGACTGGACTCCGTAGGCGTCCGGAGGCGCGTCGTTGAGACCCCGGGAGCCGTCGCCGGAGGGCTTGTCCTTGTTGAACAGGGAGCGGAAGGCGTCGACGACCTGGTCCTCGAGGCTGTCGATGGTCCTCATCTGGAATGTGTCGATCTCGGCGGCGATGCGGGGTTGGATCTGGGGGGCGAGGGAGTCGACGTACTCGTCGACCTTTGTCATCAAGACATCGGGGAGGCCGCGGGAGTTGGACATTGTAGCTATTGACCGTTCGAGGAGGGAATCGGATCGGGAGATGGAGGCACACACTGTTGAAGGATGGATTGGTGATGTTCCTACGCTAGCTCAGGTAGTGTGTGTACCTTGGGTCCGTAAGTCAGGGTCCCTTGGTGGGGAGCTTGGATGAGATGGGCTGAGCTGAGCTGAGCTGTGTCACGTGCCGTGATTGCCCAGCTGTATGACGTCAGAGAGTACGTGCAGGTGAGGGGCAGTCCGCCAGGTACCCCGCGGGGTACGTACTCTTTTCTCATTATGAAATCTCACTCATCCACGCCTCTCATCTCATCGATCACTCCGGCTGGTTTATGTGATCGACCGAGGACATTTCAGTTCCGTCATGTTGTTGAGGAGTCTACCGTTGCATGGTATGACCATGCCCTGGATACCATCCTAAGGGGGCCTAAGCTAGGGCCAATACACTCTTGGCATGCCGAAGGGGGAGCGTTGTCTCTATTTCTTCAGTGACTCCAGTATGAGCTTCTTGTAGCCCTCGACCGCGAGCTCCAGGTCCGATACTGCGATCCGCTCATCCGCCGAGTGAGCGACGAGGATGCTCCCGGGTCCGTACAAGTACCGCTTGTGCGTGCCGTTCAGCTGAGGAACATCAGTGTAGTAGTTGACGATAGTGGTGTTGAATCCTTTCGTTATGTCAGTGAGGGACTCTCTGGGATATCAAGCCGGCGAAACATGGAGCTACCAGCTCACCTTCGATGTCGTAATCCAGGCTGACGGGCAACCCTTGACCCGTGAAGACCAGATCCACGTACTCGGGTGTGACCTCAGCCACGGCCTTGCTGAGTATGTCCTTGATCCCCTCTAGATCCTCCGTGGCTGCTCGAATGCTGCCCCTCCCCGCTGCGCTCTCTGAAATGACATTGGAAGCGATGCCACCCTCGATGACCCCGATGTTCAGCGTAGTGTTCCCAAACTCCTCCGTCGAGGGCAGCGGGACGTCCAGGAGCTTCTCGAGAGCACCGATGAGGAGGTCGATGGCGCTCCGCCCGTACTCGGGATACCCGGAGTGGCCGGCCACGCCGTCGGCCGTGATGTTGAACCCCAACACGCCCTTGTGCGCCCGCACGAGGCTGTTCTCCGTCGGCTCGCCAAAGATGACGGCGTCACAGGCGAGGCCCAGCCCGTTCGCTGCACGCATACCCTCCCCCCCGGACTCCTCACCGACGACGAAGAGGAGGGCGACGTCGCCCTCTCCGACCTTGCCGCTCGCGAGAAGGGCCTCGACCGCCGTGATCTGCGCGGCGACGCTGCCCTTGGCGTCGGACGCGCCGCGGCCCCGGATCTCGTCGCCGGCGCGCGAGTACGGGATGTACGGCGGCACCGTGTCGATGTGCGAGGTGAGGAGGACGCGAGCCGCGCGGCCGCTGCCCGGGTACGCGTAGAAGTTCTGGCGGGAGCCCTCGACGGTTTGCAGCTCGACGGTGAAGCTGGTCTCGAGGTATGTCTTGAGGGCCTGCGTCCCGGGGGCTTCGGCCTTGGTGGTCGAGTCGGCCTCGACGAGGGTCTTGTGTAGCGCGAGGAGCGACTCGGTGTAGGATGCGGCCCATGCCGATGCACCCATGAGCGCGACCGCGAGTGTTGTGGCCATGAGCATTTTCATTTCAAGGCGTTCTTTACAGGTGAACACCATCTTCGATATCGAGGATGTGATGCTTCAAGGTGATGACGAGAAGAAATGCACACATGAACCGCGCTCGCGGGAATGAGACGGCAATAGGTGCTATTTACCATTCACGGGTAGTATTGCGCAAGACTCATCCTGCGGCGTATCGACAATGATAAGGAGCTGTAGGCTGGATGAGGGGTAGATGCGCCAAGATGACGGACGATCGTATTAACAATGCACAGCCGAGGCCAGTGCTTAATACACTGCGGCATCCTTGTTGGCCGGGTTTGACACGGAGTCTAGGAGCAAAGGAGACCGGCCCGCTGCCGAGTGTGATGTGGATTGACGAACCTGGGAACAAGGAATGTTGCGCCATGTCAGGCAACCCATGTGCACGATGTTGTAGCCACGATGGATAACGTTGCAAAAGCTATCGTCGTTAAGTCCCAGAGACGGCATGCAGATATATCTTGAGCCCAACGACAGGAAAGCCCCGAACTCGACCTGACGATGTCCCCAAAGCCTGGCCAATGCCTTGGATCGAACCGCCAACAGTCGTCTGGGTCGAGATTGACATCGGGTTCTGGGGTTTGACTTTCGGCCACTTGCCTTGGGCTTCGGGTTGAGATGAGGTGATGGCATTATGAGATGATGGAACTATGATGATGACACTATGAGACGGTGAGACGGTGATACGATGAGATGGTGACCGCTTCGTCGGCACCAGCAGGAGGATAATAGTGTTCATGACCGGAAGCTTGGGGATTTCTAAGCACGATGGACCCGTTTCAGTGGTTCCTTTCCCGGCCCAGATTTCTAAGCACTTCCAATTACTAATTCGGGCACAATATATATGTGAGTTCCAAGTCCCCCTGTCCGTTTACTATGGACTCGGAAACCCCAAAACCTCAAGATTTACTATCGTCGAGTGCTCTCTGAGCTTTGTCCCAGCTCCGCTGACAACATCCAAGCCATAATCTTCAAGCAACAAGTCTCCAAGCATCACCTGACAGTCCTGATCATGACCGAAACCATGAGAGCCCTCGTCTCCCAGGGCGACAAGACCGCCAAGGTCCAAGAGGCAAGTCAAAAGCCCCGTGCCCTCTGTCTTTTCGTTCACGGCCACTGACCTCGACGTTTCCAGATCCCGAAGCCGCAGCCTGGCCCCGGTGAGATCCTCGTCAAGGTCTCCGTCGTGGCTCAGAACCCGACCGACTGGAAGTCCACCGCCGCCGCCACCGCCGGCCGCATCGTCGGCTGCGACTTCTCCGGCACAGTCGCCGACCCCAACGGCGCCCCCTTCCGCAAGGGCCAACGCGTCGCCGGCTGGGTCCACGGCCTGTGGGAGGACCCCCCGCGCGGCGCCTTCGCAGAGTACCTTGTGACCGAGAGCACCCTCGTCTTCCCTGTTCCCGACGCCCTCACCGACGCCGAGGCCGCCGTCGTCTCGCTGGCCTTCGCCACCGCCGTCCAGGCCTTGTTCCAGCGCCTGCGCCTCCCCGAGCCCAAGCCCGACGGGACCCCCGCCGTCGCCGCCGCCAAGGCCGACGAGCGCATCCCTATCCTGATCAACGGCGCCAGCAGCAGCGTCGGCATGTACGCCGTCCAGCTCGCCAAGATGGCCGGCCTCCGCGTCATCGCGACCGCCAGCAAGAAGAACCACGAGCTGATCAAGCGCCTCGGCGCCGACGTCACCATCGACTACCGCGACGCGAACTGGGTCGAACTGCTCAGGGCCGCGGCGGGGAACAACCTCCGCCACGCCTTCGACACCATCAGCGAGGTCGAGACCACGAGGGCCGTCGCAAGCGCCGTCTCGCCCGGCGGCCACGTCATGTGCATCCTGCCGCGCAAGGCCGACGAGGTCGGCGCCCCCGAGGGCGTCCGCGTCGAGAGCACGCTGGCGTACACCGTCTTCGGCCGCCACGTCAAGCTGGGCGCCTACGACAACACCGACGGGCCCAGGCCGGAGGACAAGGCGTTCTGGGAGAAGTACCTCGGCGTCCTGCCCAAGTGGCTCGAGGAGGGGAAGATCAAGCCGAACCCGCAGAAGGAGCTCGGCGGCCTGGAGGACATCCCCAAGGGTTTCGAGATGCAGGCCAAGGGCGTTGTGAGTGCCGAGAAGCTGGTTTACAGGATTTCCGAGTGATTGTTTGCACCTCGGGTCGGATGTCTGCAAGGGGGAATCTGATGTCAAACCACTCGGCCTCACGAGGCTAGAGTAGCATCGGTTATGTACGTCCTTAGAAAGTGAGGCTTGTGAAGACGAAGAGGTCAATTGCGAGGATTCTGTGTGTCTATTGCTGATGATGGTCTTGACCAGCCATCTCCCTGCTCCTTTCTCCCCTAGAAATAAAAGTAAGAATGCCCTTTTCTAAAAATTAGCATCCATTGATCCATCTATGTGGCTTTGTTGATCACCTCGTTTCTGATGGTATCACAATCCATTGCCTCTCTCGGAGATAGTCAGAACTCTACCTGGTCGAAGGCTCGCGGTGTTGTGGGTTCACCATAACAGCGTGGCTAGCGGCAGCGGTTACAAACACATCTCAAGACTCCATCTTGGCCCCTTTACCCACCAAGTCAACGTCGTGCTTTCGGAAAAGGTACGCGAGAATGAGATGGAACCCCGCATATGCGAGGTTCTGACCGAGACAGCTTCGTATGCCTTTCGAGAACAGAACGAGCACATGTTGGCATCCAGACCCTTGCCTCTCTCACCGATCCGCCGGTCGGGGTTGAAGGTTGCAGCATGCGTGGAGGCGAGTCTTTTTACCCACCGTGTTTTCTTTTGATGTGTGCTCTTTGGGTAGTGATATCGGGCCCGCGGTAGACTTTGCGACTTACAACTGGTCGCTCAACTTCGCGAACGACCTCCAAGTGCTCTTTCTCACCAGGAAAAGTAGTACGGTCAACCATGCCTTGCTTTCGGTTGCCTCTGGCACCGTGTGATCGTCATCGAAATAGTTGCTGACTTGTATACATAACAGTTGCAACTGGGTCTTTGGTCAGTGAGCTTCTTCCTGCCAAACCGCTGGGGATGCTGGTGGCGATACGCATACCACTGTTTCGTGTTCTCATCAAACCACTCGACGTGGGGTTCATGGGAGTTGTCCCACGGGCTGAACGAAAACTCAGCTCATTCGTCTTTGTCTTTCTGCTCGAACACTTCCACGTCGGTGGGAATTGTTGTCAAATGTCTTGGCCCTGGAGAACATCTTTCCGAGGTCGTCTGAGCCAGTTGCAACTTGCGCCATCTAAGCAATTGTCACCCGAGGACGATCCCCTGGCTCTCTCTAAGAACGTAAGATACTCCCTAATTGGTTGTTATCGTCATGATTGCCGACATTTTTGGAGGAGTCGAAGAGCATACAATCCTCAACATCCCCATCGCGTGATATAGCAGAGCTTCCTCCAACCCATCCGTCACCGGCGGTTGCTCCGAGACCCGCACGACTGTCGGGATCTCTGTTCGGCAATTCATCGCTACCCCGGGTGCCGTCGGGCGAAGAAGCTCGGGATCGTTGCGATTTCATCAGAGGTTCGTGCTCGTTGTCGAGCACATGGAAGCCCTGTCTTCAAATATTCCATATAAAGTGGGGGGGACGCAGAGATGGCAACGCCATCTTGGGCTCTGATAAAGAGCTTACTATATTATACTGATAATATTTGTTGGTTTCACCAAGGGATTTGTCACGGAACAAACGGCCGCCCTTGGACCCACTTCACGGCCTTGCCGGTGGATCCATCGGTTGGGCCGATATCCTGCTGACAGCTGGTGCCCCACTGGTCCCTACCTGTCGCCAGTCTATAAGACCAGGTGCTGCTAGCTGTAGCACTAGTTTAGAGGAATTAACCGATCTTATACCTATTTTGACTGTGTTAAGTGGTAGTATAACTACGTTACGATATCTATAGGTAATTACCCTCTATTATAGTAAATTACGATAAGAGGTAAATACGCTAACTATAGCTAAAGGAGCTATTTACTTAGTCTTTTTGTAACTAATTAGAAGCTATTACTTTACTAGCCGGTTGCTAATATGTGCCTATTAGTAGAGTTTTTACCTGGCCTATGCTAGACCTCTTAACCCGGCTAGAGCCGCCACCCCTCTGGTTAACACTCTTACTTTTGATAATAACCTTACTTTTACTACCTTTCTCCTTTTTTACCCTTTTTTATACCTTTTATACTGTTATTTTTACCCTTCTTGCCGTTAAGCCTATTGCTACTAGAGCTGCTATTAATTGAAGAGCTTAAGAGATAATAATAGTAAAGTTGCTGGCTAGAGCCTTGCTAGAAGTGCGGTGCCTGATTTCCCTCTAGATCTGCGCTTTTTTGCTATATATATACGAATAACTATACCTATTAATACTGACTTTGCCGTTAAGACTTTATATCTTATAAT
>MU846154.1:0-86055 GCA_030867225.1 Colletotrichum caudatum
TAGGTCAGAGCTCCGAGGATTTTCAAAATGAAGCTTCATAGCAAGTTTATCCATTTTACAGGCTCTCCAGAGGTAAGGTTTCATGAATCTTGAAAATTCCCGCTTCCTTTCGAAAGAACTAAAACTAAAGATCTCGAATCTCAATAACCAGACAACACCCGAGTATGGTGGACAAAATAGAAGACATCTACATAATGGCTTTGGGGGATGGGCCAAAATGTAACGTTGTTCAGCCTGAAGTCATCTCTTCAGGGTTCGCCCGTAGATATTCTGCGCTGCGGAGAGCTGGAAAGTACTAACTTCAAACATTTCGTACTGGATTCCAGCTCGTATGATAAAGAACAGGACTGTCCACTGAATATGAGCTTCGCTAGCGGCGCAATGTTATTGAGATGAGAGCCCGCACACCATGAGTCGAAGACAATGACGATGATTATGGCGGTGGTGAGGTATAATGACTGGTAATGCTACAGTGAGATGAGCAAATAGTCGGCTCTTTCGAGTTCCATCCTATGGCTTATCGACATCGGTGGAAATTTTAGGCTGCCCGGTTGGGAACAAGAATCGGAAGCTAACCAAAGGGATAAGAGGTAGTAGCACACGTTACCTCAAAATGTGTTATTTAAAAAACGAATAACTAGTCCCTATGGAAATATAAGGACATCTATAGAAAGCAAGCTCCACCAGCAGCAAAAGCCGTTTTTCGTCCAATAAAACGTATGCCTTCGATCTCGTCTTAGGCGCCGGGGTCGTACCAAAGAACCATGTGCCGATGGGTTTCACCATTGGCCAATGATGGTTGTCGTGACCCTGATGAAAACCACCCAAGTGGGCTTAATGAATGAACTTATCCGAGACTGGAGTGGTGCTTATTGTATACAAGTACACACATGAAGACTCGAAATATTAATAAGAGTCATCCTTACCTCCAGATCAATTGTCATGAGAAGGTCGATTGACCATGCATTTCACGTGGGTATGTATTGGCTTCTAATAACGAACACATCATATTGTGAAGTATGAGCCGGTTACGTTGGCACCATTTCCTACTCTAATGACAACGAACTGATAGCGAATGATCCCGGGACCGTGATATGCATACCCCCTGCCATGAATGCTGCCCAAGAAAAGAAACAGGCTACTTTTCCCTTCGCAGGGAATGCAAGTCTAATGTAATGATGCCGTGTATGCTCGTACAGAGTGTACCTTCGTGTAATGTCCGAGCCTTGCCTGAAACCAAACCAAGGAAAAAACAAAGCTGTGATGGAAGAGTGAGAGGGAAACACCGAGTACATGGGAAAGTATAGTAAGAAAAGGGATCCAGAGATGAAGATGGAAGCTTTTTTCCCCAAACAAGGGTTCCCTGAGTCAATTGCGATCATGCCGACTACGGAGGTCAAGTAGAAACCGTGTATTGAACAGCTTGGTTCCAGGGCCTCAATAGCTGTTGAAGAATTGCGGCTGTCAACCGGGCTACTTGACCAACGTTGCAGCATTTAAGGATGTTGTAGACTGTTGGCGTGGACAGTGCCACAAGGTGCGCCGGTGGGAGTATCACCCATGCAGTATATATCAGAAGACCCTTGCTCGGCGACTCGAAGCCATTCACGGGCTTGGCGGCGGCGTCGGGACATCCGGGCGGGGCCCCAGCGGACCGGGACGCGGACGGGGCGGGGGTGTGGGCGGGGCCGACGGGTGCAGACTGATGATGTGTGAGAAGACGTAAATGGAACAGAAAGAGTCGTCTTGGGGAGTGGTTCCCTGGTGTTCTGAGTTCAAGTCGTGTTGTTCCTCGTCGTGGGGGGTGTGGATCGGGACACAGTCCCTATCGAAAAGGCTTGCGTATGTAGTGGACAACATCTTGACTTCTGGTGTACTGAGTTGGGAGCCCTGGTCGGCGTTGTTTTTGTGGAATACAAGAAATACAATGAGATGAGTGGCAGTTTTGGTGTATTGAGAGATTGGAAGATGATTGACTGGGCAGTTGCAGCTCAGACTGACTGAGGACTGGTGGTGGTTCTGCTGCCGTCTGAGACATTCAGAAGGACGACAACAGGGCTCCTATATACTCCCATCGTAGGTCCTCCGTGAGGCTCTGTTTCTATACACGTGCACGCACACCTACACACCTGCTCACGCACAAACGCAGACACTCCCACACACATAGAACAAAGAGTTACATACGGGTATGCCACATCATCTCACCTGGAATCCGAGAGACTTGCCAAAACGCCACCGGACTCAAGTCACCTTGTCCCGCTCAAGACCTCAAACGGTAATCGACACAGTGCTCAGCGCAGAGGTTGCCGCCTTACGACATGACAACCTAGACGTTTCTGTGCCGAGCATTGCGCGAGACGGGGGCGTTCGGCTGAATGTGACACCCACACTGCTCCCTCCGACTAAACCGGGTCAGGTAAGGTACGTCGAGTTACATACTGCCCGACATCCAGACTCCCAGGAAACGGGAACAGCCAATCGGACGGCTGTGAAGCTCCCAAAAGCCCGGATAAGAGGCGTGCCCCTGTGACTCAGGAGTAGGCAAGCATGGTAGTGGAGGGGGAAGGACGGCCTACTCCAGGATAGCTAGTATCGGTGTGAGGGCACACGGTGGAACGTGAATAGACGCCGACGTGGGGGGTAATATGCCTCGTTGAAAGCCCTTGTGGTGTAACGAGTCGAGCCGAGTGCCCGGGCCTGTCCTGACCAGTCCTTCAAAAGAGATTGAAATGCGTTTGCTCCACAAGACGTAAGCATTCTGGCAGTGTCCATGCTAACAGGTTTACTGCCTTGACCATTACCCGCGGACTAAACGAGGGTGGTAAGAGTCTAGCCGAATTGGACCGTCATGTGAAC
Source organism: Colletotrichum caudatum (assembly GCA_030867225.1). NCBI lineage: Eukaryota > Fungi > Ascomycota > Sordariomycetes > Glomerellales > Glomerellaceae > Colletotrichum > Colletotrichum caudatum. The sequence goes on from MU846154.1 coordinate 2,857, forward strand.
GACCATGCGTGTCAGTGTTTGGTTTCGGATCGCGAGAATATCGGGGCCGACCGAAGGATCGATGGGGACACGTAATTTGGGAGAAATAGAAGCCATGCCAAACTAGCATGAGGTCCGGAGAGGGCCCCCAACTCGGAGGCTTTGGGACGAAGAGAGACAACGGACGGGGAATGGCCGGGCATGGGATTCTGTGGCTCGAGGCTTTTTGTCCAATCTCGAGCCGGAGAAGTGCTCCCCGAGGAGGGATGCCAAAATGAGCCACAGCCAGGCTGACATCTGGGGTCTGACGAAACGTCAAGAGGAGGACGAGAGGTCCACAAGGCCCGGGATGTCAGCAAGTAATGAGTGCAATATGCGGTTTAGCGCGGAGCCGGAGGAGCGGATTTGACCACATCCACGTCCCACATCCCACGCTCTGCACCCAGCAGGCAGGTTGGCGCAGAACGAGAGTGTAGGTTCATAGGGCTGAAGGATTGCCAGACTTTGTCAAGCGTTAGACGACGTCCCGTAAATTTGCAGAATGCTGGCCAAGAGCGTTCTGCATCTGTGCCGTTCAGTATCGATCAGCTCGAGTGGGCATCGAGACCAGGTATTACAAGACAGCCCATCAAGGCGGAATTCGCTCGTTTGGCCTCGTTGGGTCTGGTTAGCTCAAAACTGCTCTCCCCAAGAGGGCAGTGTGTTGGGGGGGTGCGACTGGGATGGGTAGGGAAAACAGACGCCATGAGCATAGCAGGTAGGCTCACGAAGAAGAGAAATGATGTAAGATAACCAAAAGCAAGTTTCTTTCATTGGAACGATCGCTTCGCATCCCCAAAAGGTGAGGAACGCGGAGTTCAATCGAGCTCATTGTCGGCCGCTCCGGCCTTAAAACCCCTGCTGCATACTTAGTGCACATTCATGCAGCCCTTTCGTCAAGATCCCATTGCAGCGATGGGAAATGAGGCAAGGGGTCAACCAACAGCCGAGACGTTGTCATCTCATCCCTGGGTACCGGCTCTGGCTCTGGAGCTGGTGCTGGTGCTGGTGCTGGTGCCCTCTTGCTGGGAGCGCCGGCCCTTTGGCTGTGCAGCATCTGGCTGAGCACCGAGAAGCCCCGTTGCCTAGCATTCGGGTCAGCTTCATCATCATGATTGGCTCCGTAGGCATCTGTGATGATGGGTAAGTTTCTAGGCCATGCGGGTTGTCAAATGACGTTGCGGGTTTAGATGACCTGTCAGCGCGGCCCAACCCAATCCAGGCCCTTTAAGAAGTTGTGTAACCGAGCATATGAGAAGACTCCATTAGTCTCCATGCAGTTGTTGTGGCACCCCTCTAAGTACTGTGCATATCCATGAAATCGGTGGTGATATCGAATACAATGGAAATGGAGGCAGTGCTGTCGGCCCCTCCTTATAGACGTAAGCAGTGGCACGGCTTTGTCAGAGGGAAGACAAAGTAGCCACCCGGCTGCCTCGTGCTCGGCTTCGATTCGTTTGGCAAGAGGTTGCCAACTACCAAGCCTGGAAGCTTACTAGACGGTGGAGAGCTGCAAAACCCCCGATTGAGGTTTACCGCAAATGTCATTCTACGCACCAGGCCTGTCGTCCTATCGACATGAGAAGGGACGGGTTTCAGTTAGTCGCGGCTGGACAGGCCAGTCAAGCAAATGCGGCGTAAACTCACCTGTTGAGTCACCCATTTTGCTAACCCCCCTAAGCCGTTCAGTTCAATCGATCAATACCGCCAAAGCAATAGAGTAAATGGATGTATCAACGGCTTGAACTTTGGCAATCGGTTGAAAACCTGGCTGGGGATATAGGAACAATTTCTCGAGTTTTCTCTGGAACAGCCGAAATAGTCTACCGAGATACTTTGCCCGTCTGGTTCGATTCCACACGTCGAAGACTTCCAGCAAAACTAGGGATCGAATCATGACTGGCTGATCTGCGAAGCAAGCCGTCTTTTCCATTCGTCACAACGGAGTCCAATGGGGTGGCTCGGGAGGACGTAATTAACAAAGTCATCGTGTCCCGATTTGTCACAAATCCAGCGGCGGCGCAATCCGATGCGCAGCAGTGTGCACTTTGCCGGTCATTTGACTCGATTGAGGCCTATTCGATCATGAAACGCCCCATGAGTGGCAGAGGCTGGGGGGATACAAGATGGAGCCTGGAGAGTGAGGCAGGTCTGACCACGCAGATTCGCGTCACATGTTGAGGGGCGGCGAGAAGCCATATGTCAAGAAGCGAACAATCTAACCATACGTCTTTGCGTTATTAGCTGTGAATGCGCACAGGCATGATCAGGTCTTACGGGTCAACTGAGATGCCCACGCCCGCAGCCATTCGCCTGGTGGGTTTCCCGGCAGACTTTTCCTCGTTCCTCCCAAACGCCTTGAAACATCAAAGACCCAATCTTTTGTCCATCCACGCGCAACATCTTGTTCACCGGTACCCACGGCCGCCTCTGCGGCCACCACGGTCGCGGCTTCGGCTAGGAGACCGAGATCGACGGCTATCGTAGCTGTCATAGCTGTCGCGGCTCGGACTCCGTCTCCGGCGATTGCGGTCGTTGACTCGGCCCCCACCTCCACGTCTCGCAGGCGGCGAAGGAGATCTGGAGTAGGACCTGGAGCGGCTTCTGTATCTGCTGCCACCACCTCTGGACGGCGGAGCAGCCCCGGGGGATCGTGTCGGGGAACGTGATACCGAACGAGGTCGGTAGGTGTCTGATCGTGGACCAAATCGAGCCGGCGGGGGCGATACACCTCGTCGGGGTCCATTTTGGCCAAAGAAGCCAGGTCCTCCCCCACCGCCGTGGGGTCCGCCCATGCCTCTACCACCACGACCTCCAGGAGGAGGGCCTCGGGGATCGAAACCTCCGCCCCGACGGGCCAGGGGCGGTGCTGGGGAGATCTTGCGTCGAGGGAGGACAATTGAAACGTTGATCACGGCGCCATCAAGCTGAGCTTCATGCATGTGAGCAATGGCTTCCTCAGCATCGGCTTCGGTTTCGTAGAGGATGTATGCAGTGCCACGGTTGGTGCCATCTAGAGAAGGAGCGTTAGAGTGGTGTGGATTATTGGTTGGCCGGGAAGGAACCCCGGATGAACAATCTGGCGCGACTCACGAGTTCTGTTGATGGGGAGATCGAGGTCCTTGATACGTCCATATTGACCAAAGATTTCCTCCAAGTGGTCTTCGTTAATATTCTTGGTCAGGCGCTCAACAACTATCTAATGGAGGATGATACGTTAGCTACCTCCATGCTGGCTACAGAGGTCGTAGGATTGAGGCCCGTAGGGAGAGATTCTTGCCTTGGTGCTTCTGACGGCGGGACTGGCAGTGCGCCCTCGGCTGTGGCTGCGACTTTCGCTTCTGTGTCTGCCATTTCGTCGTGGGGTGGGCGATCTGGAACGCGACAAGGAGCGCGAATCGTATGAGCGACGGCGAGCCGGCGAGCGCGACCGGTCGGAAAGTGGCGTCAAGGACCTAGTGCGGGAGCGATAGGGGTCGTCGCGCGAAGGCGACCTTGATCTGGAAGCCATTTTTGTATGTGATGATGTTTAGTCGAAGTTCAGGTCCGGGTTTTCGAATCAGTCTGGGCGCTGAAGACGTAATTAATTACAGGGAAGCGACAGGAGTCGGTCACAAAGCGCGACCCTCTTTCGTGCCAAGGCCCCTGCATAATTGACGTGTGGTCACGTGAGCATAAAGTACTCGGTCAAAGGCATCTAACGGTGCCGTTCGTCTCCACATTCCATATCAAAAGCTACCTGTGCCTAAAGGCATTGTTACACGCAACAACACTCGTCAACCCACCATTACTTGTTATTGTGTTGAGTATTGGATATTATCCTTATATTGTGCTTTTACAACTGTATCACTATTGTCGGGTACCTAGCGACCCTACGAGGAACCAACTGCCCTGATAACCGTATCTCAGTCAAACCACCATTACCAAACACTTGATGTATATCGGCTACAAGTCATCAAATATGCTTGGCAGGAACTCCAACTGCAACTGACCAAACAAAATTGGCGCCGTTGATGGTCAAATACGGTTTCATGTGAATATGCTTGATTGTAACATGTAGGCCGAGAGGCCAAGTCGAGGCAATGTGAGATCTCCCTCATATACCTGTACCCTTCCGGAGGCCTATTTGTCCAGGCGTTTGATGAGACTGGCGTATCCCGGCCGTACATAGGTTTTGGAGAGAGGATTGTGACCAGAGGACTGACTCGAACTTCCGATCGTTCCAGCTTCCCTCGCCATCGCCAAAAGAAGCTTTTCCTGACAAATCACTACCGCGGATGTCTATATGATATATGCTAGCCGCCGAGCAAACTCGACACATGCTCACCGCGACATTGGAGCTGAGTTAGACCTCCTTCACCACAATCTGACAATGCGCGGCTTGAGCCTCACTCAAAATCGACGAGGTCAGAGCTTCGAGTCGGACAAAAGACAGTGGGCAACAATGTTTCGTTGCTATTGATCGCTATTAAATGTGATTGGTTTGGGCCTTCGGTTTGGGAAACCTTGTCCAGATTCTTATTGGTACAATTATTTAATCGCTGGTAACTGCCAAAAGCCGAAAAACGTCCGATGGTTGCATTGGCCGTGGCAAGATATTCCCTTCATGCTTGAGAACTGATACTTACAGTTCGCTGCTGTTGTGATGATACATGGTGAAGGGCCTGTTTATGTTTACTTTTGCCTCCAGCCACGCCATGTGCCTGGAGGATACCTGAACGCCATAACAAACTCCTGGAAAAAACAGCGGCATCATTGACCCGCTCCAGACTACAAGTACTGCGCAACAAAAGAAACAATTCGACCGCTCAAACGGCAGCCCATTCAACTACTTCTAGGGCGCACATGACAAGAACCAGTGTTGACGGGAGAATCCTAAAGCAAAAGGCAAGTTAGAGAAAGTATTAAGAAGCGAATATAGAAATGGACCACTGACCAGATGACGTAGCTCTGGAACAGAATTCTCGACATGACGCCCTCGTAGACCTCGTTGATCTGACAGATTTGTGCCAGTTGAAGGGCGCTCGGGGCACCGGTCAACAAGAAGCAGACGATAACGAAAATGGGGTCGTCCAAGATGCTGACTGGCACGTACTTGGCAAAGATGGCCAGCACAGGAGTCATGATGAGGGTCGGGAGAAGCATGCGGCAGACGAGCGAGGCCACGAGGAGCTTTGTGCCGATTTGGTCTTCCTCGGGGTCGCGCTGCTTCTCACTCTTCTGGGTATTGCGGGCGAGGTTGGCGCCGAGGACCACCAGAATCAGGGGGACAGCAACTCCAGCGCTGGACTGGACAGCATCGGTGAAACTGTTCTTGACGAACGAACCCTCCTCGAAGAAGATCCTCTGCAGAGTCGGAACGGAAGCAACAACCACGGCGATGAGCATGGCCCACAGAGGGGGGTTCATGAACTCCCAAAGGAAGTTGTAAAACTTGCCAGCGAAGCGGCCCAGTGCTGAGAGGACAGCCTTGACGGCGGACGGGAGGCGTCCGTACTGCGTCTTGAAGAAGTTGGACGTGGAGCGCTTGGCATACGCGACGGCGTTGTTGATGCGAGCAGGGTAGCCCTTCACGCCCTCGGCAGCCTCGGGCTCATCCGTGTTACGAATGCGGGGGAAAGACGATATCTCATCGCCACTTCCATTGAAAACGGGAAGGTTGCCGTTGAGCGGGGTGAGACCGTTGGCGTTCCTCTTCTTGGGATAATCCTCGTCCTCGTCTTCGGTATCGGCGGGTGAAGCCCTGGATCTGCTAGCAACGGGAGTGCGGCCGGCGGGCTCGTAGTTGGACAGGTCATCACTAGATGATCTGCTAGAGGCAACGTTGCCGTCGTCGTACTCGTTCAAGAGGGGTGCAGTCTCCCGGTCTCCAGCGTAGTATTGTCCCTCCTCGACGCGCTCGTCCTGGTATTCAGGGTACTTGTCCTTGGGAGCGAGCAGCACATGATAGCCCCAACTCCAGCGCACTAGCTGGCCAAGCTGCTGGAAGATGAGGAGATAAAGGATACCACGGGCACCGACTTCGTCGTCATTGTCCCCGGGGATCTTGTTCCAGTGCAGACCCTTGATGGTCTGAGAGAGAGAGAGGATCAAAGAGATGGGCAACGAGTTTGAGTTGCCAAAGACTCCCATAGCCGTGACAAAGTTGGAGGCACGGCGATTGAAACCAAAGAGACGCGAGACGCCAACAGAGACGAGCCATGAAACGAGGGTCTGGATGACGAAGATGATGGGGATAACGGCGAGATCGAGGAGCTTGTCGGCGTTGAGCTGGGAAGCCAGCTTGGTGAAGACTAAGGGGCGGGGTTCGTTAGCAAGGTCATACATTGTCTGCAAGAGCTAACAGGCACATACTGAGGCATGGCGTAAAGAGCATGACGTTGAGGTTGGCCAAGAACTTTTGCTTGTCGGCGTCGAAATGGCCCATGCGGGCAACGATGTAGCCGGGCAAGCTGACGCAGACGACCTCGAGGACAGCCTCGAAGACGAGGAGAACAAGATTACCCATGGACGGGTGGGAGTCGTGCGGCTGCTGCATGGCCATCAGGGGCATATCGTAGGCGCCTTGGGCCATGTCGGCCAGACGATAAGACGTCGGAGGTGTTAGGTACTGCTGGTCCATCATTTTTGTGTTTAAGGCGACTCGTCTTGGAAGCGCAGTCCGAGGGGGTTACGCGAAGACGAGAGGACGTTGAGCGAAGGCAGGGCGGATAACGGCAATAGATGTATGTGGCTAGGGGCTAAGGACGGAGGTCCAGGGCGGCCCAAGCAGATGGAAGGTTCGCGGGAGGGGCTTGGCGCAGTGCGTTGACGCCAAGGGAAGCCCAAGCAGGCAAGAATATGGAAGTTTGTGGTTTCGGAAGGGTCGCCCGCGACTGGACGGTTGCAAGAGAATGTGTTGGCAACGGAGCTGTTGTTGGTATACAGCTTCAGTTGTCGTCACAAGCGAGGAGGCGGATATGTCGTGATTATCGGTGGTATGAACCGGGCCTACAAAGTAGAGTTCGGTCTTTTCCAGAAGTGTGCGACAAAGCTCTCATTCTCTGGCAGAGAGAGACATATGAGAGGGGCGGGAAAGTATTCGATGACGGTTCGGGTGGAGGTATTTGAGAACACGGCAGGTGGACAAAAACAGATGGAGAAAGATGGGGGGAAGAGTGGAGGGGATGACGGGCTAAATAAAGTAGAGTAAAGACGACACCAAAGAGTCACAGAAGAGAGGTACGATGCGAAGAGGAGAGAGAAGATTGATAGTAAAAGAGCGAGGCAGGAAAAAGGCCGAGTTCCCAGAGTTTAAAAGGGTAAAAAAGGCAATCATGGCGCAAAACGGCGATGGAGGGTGCTGGGCTAAAGGCTCCAGGGATAACGGTGGCTCATCGTGTGCCAGTTCAGCGACAGCTCAGAAGGCTGGGGGTTGCATGTTCCGTCACTTTTGTGTGCGGATACCTACCTAGCACAGTTCACAAGTGTACGTACACAGGCTGAGTACCTACCGTAGGCGGGAAGTGGTGTACGAAGTAGGTTACCTCTGCACCTACCTACCTAGTGTACATCGTATGTCCACTACGTCGTACAAAGTATACATAGTAGCAGCGGTTCCACCGCCGTCTTGTCTTGCCTCACCTCACTTGGAGAGAGAGCATCGGGGCAGGGGGGGCAGGCTTGGCTCCCGTTTCCAGTGTCCATTTCGAGACGAGACCGGGCCAGTCCAGAGAGGGAAACCGTATCAGCCGGAAAGCAGCCCACCACCCTGACGCTTCAGCGGTCCCGACACCTCCTTCCGGTGGGACAGCACGACACCTTACTGTACATTTTTCTGGCTCAGTGGCTTTTGCCAGCCAGCCTGGTAGACACCTGTGCTGCTGTGAAAGCGCCGGATAGTGCCCAATCAGAGGGGCGGACCGGAGCACGATGACGGCGATCCTATCGTCTCTGCAACTGATGCCGAGAGACCCCGGTGGGTGGGCTCCAACCAGCAAAAACTCTGCATGCAAGGCACACCCGGTTATTCTTGCTGCGTTTCCGCCACTCGATGCTACTACATATTGTAGTAATAATATCGATTGTTTTCCTTCTTCACGAGCCTGGACGGCTCACCCGGACCCAAAGTTTGCTCCTATTCTATTTTCACTTCGAACGTGTAGGTATTCGAACAGCTGTTTCCCCATCGAAAATGTAACTTGACTTTTTACCCAGTCAGACGTTTGTTTCCTGATTGCATCAGAAGCAACCAATCATTATTCTTACCTAGGTACATACAAGTACCTACCTAGGTAGCGAGGAAGGAGACCGTCCCATCGCTGGCTGCATCGCCAACTCCAGACTGGACTGCCCGCTACCGATAGAGCAAGAGCAACGTTGGCCAAATGACCAGCTCTTGGCAAAACAGGCGCAGCGAGTGAGAGCGTGTGGCAATGGCCTTGGCAGCCACCCGATCCGGCACTGAAAGAAAGGAAGAGCAAAGGACAAGAAATACAATAAAACAAATCAACATATGAAAATACTCTGACGTCGATGCCCATGACGGAACGGAACCCCAGCTCGGCTCAGCTCAGCTCGGCTCAGCTCCCATCACCTCACGTGCTCATCTCAACAAGCAGAGCAAAGCTCGCCAACCCCCAATCCCACCCGCTTAACCTTTCTGCCTGCGACCTGCCCGCAACCTTCCTCAGCTTCCCGTCGTCCCCCCGGGTTTCTGCCGCCTCCATTTTTCTTGTTTCATCCGTCGTCTGATATTGCTGCCATACTATACCATACCATACACACCGTGCACATGGCCAATGACCGTCGCAACAATAACAATATTCATGGTCTGATACTCCTTAGTCCAGTATCAGACGTGGAACCTTGGTCCAAACGCTGTATGGAACGCCGCGTCTTCTCCGAGGGGCAAATGTGCGCACACGTATAGGTAACCTACTTAGCGGTAAACCACTCCCATCCACGCGTCGCCGTACGTCAGTTGGTCGGGCCGCAGCCCCTCGGGCACAAACATCCTCCCTCCGTCGGAACTGACTTCTTGGTCCCAACCAACGCCCGTCCTGCTCGTTCATCTCCATGTCCAATATCCAATCCAGAAATCAGACACAACTGTTACCCAGCCATCATGACGAAAGCTTACTTACCTGCCCGCCCACCTCTCCCTGCTGCTGCCGCCGCTCAACAGCCTTCCGCGCGCGGTCGTTCTTCCCAAGTTCTGATTGTCATCGCCACCCAGGCAGGTAGGTACCCCTTTAGTTCTGCTCCCCGAGACTGACACAGGGGTCTTGCTGGTAAACTTAAGCTTCTTCGACCACGATCCGCAGCGAACTCAGGGGACCAGCCTTCGGCTGCATTCGCCCACCTCTTCTGCCAAGCTGCAATGCGCATCCAAGTTGAGGCTGTGACAATTCCATTGCCCCGCTACTCACAGGCCACTTCGCCCGTGAATCTGACTGGAATCTTTCTGAACGCCCATAGCCATACATACGCACACACGCACAGGCATTCTGTCAAGGTATATGCCTTCTGCTCTTCGACTACAGCTGCCCGCATCTTGACCATAGTTTGCTGTCCACCCCCAGAACCGTATCAGATCTAGGACGAGATTGCCATCTCGTGCCGGAAGCTTGGCATTCCATCCCGCCAAGTCTATTCTCAACACGAGCAGCATTACGCGAGGCTATGCAGAGCAGGCTTGGCCGCCTCACTTCGGATGACTTGTTATCAGATCTCCAAGGAGCTCGTTTATTCTCATCCATGTGTCCTACAGTTGGCCGATTGGCCAGTTTCATGCCTCGTTGCAGCTTTCTTCACGCCTTTGAGCGCATCATCGTTTCAGAGAGCTTTCTCTACCTTTTCCTTCTCTTGGCGGATGCTGTTATGTTTTCTGTCTTGTCACGACCACATGCTATGGGCACCAGAACTGGTCACCATGCTTGGCTGCTTCTATTGTTTCCGAATTCTTATGAGAAAAAAAGAGAAAAAAAAACCCGGGGTCTCTGCATTGTCAGTTCGCTCAATGGCTCAATGCGACAAATATGTAATTGTTTCTTCAGGGGTGTAGAATTGAGCACGCCCCTTTCCTTTCGGCCAATATCTTGTAATATCTTTTGCGGGTGGGCTCAGAGTTGCTTGAATGCAAACTGCACTTGATGTTCGGTCACAATGAGCTTGCCAGTGATCATTGTCTTTATGAATCCGCGGCGTGTCCCCGCAGGCTGTGATAACTTCACTGTTGAGTGAGCAGCTTCCATTGTTCTCTGGTTCAGCCGATCTCTGTACCCGCCTTGCCATTCACCACCACGATGTGATTCATCGCATCCAAAGAGCGTGGGTGCAGGAGCGCAAGTATGAGAGCCACAATGATGAGCCTGTCTTTCTGGTCTCAAAAGCAACCCTTCCTTCTCAACTTGGCGAAGCCGAGCTCAAAGAAACAAACAGCCTACGAGAAACGAAACTACTGTGCTATGCATTGCTTGACCAGCAACCGCTATACAAACTCACTAGCAGCTTCGCTGATATGCAAGATGAAGCTCAGCCTGAAGCAGAAGAATCCCGCCGCGAGGAAGGTAGAGAATGCCGACTTCGCCAAGGCCACCATCCAGAATACCACCGACCAGACTGCGACGCCTGGCAAGTTTTCTAGCCCCGGTGAGAATGCGGCCGTCACCACCGCGCAGCACAAGAAGCCGCGTCGGGTCATTCGCCCTCGTCCCCAGCATGCGACCCCCCTCGATACGGACGACGACGACGACTACGATGACTACTGGCTTCCAGCTTACGAGGACCCGCAATCCACTGACAAGATTGTCGATAACGACTGGTCCGTTATCAAGAAACAGGCCTTATGTCGTTGAGTTGCTTGATACCGACGGCAGGATGAGAGGCGGGGTCGGAGCCAGACGGCGCTTTTGAAATATTACAAAACAGTCGCCGGCGAGTAGACGGGCCGAACGGAGCTTCGGGCCTGAAACATCTCGTCAATTTGTGAGTCTCCCCGGGCCTTATCTACCTTCATAGATGGGTAGACTCATTAAAAAAACAAGCAGGCATTGAAAATATCGGGAACCGAGAACCCCCGAGCAGCGTTCCTTTTTACTTCAACTGCGAAAAGCGCCAAGAGACAGACCCAAGAGACCTAATCAGTAGAGATACCCCATCGGCATACGTTGTTAAATATCGCGTGTCACTATGCGGCCCTTGTTGGTGTGTGACCGATGAAGTGAGATATTGATGGTCGGCCGTTTCTTTCGCTGTCCACCCACGGCGTGTTGGGGAAAATATGGCCCGACAGGGGAGGAAACCATTGAGGAAACCCAGGTCGCGTTGTTCAATCCAAAATCACAGCGCCCGAGACTGAATGGAAGAGCAGTATCTACGAGGGCGAAGGCAGCCGTCTCCTTGGCCAACTCATACTATCGTGTGCTGACCTGTAGGCCTTATTGCTCGTTCGAGAAACATGGCCCTCAGCTTCACGGATGTCGCATCACGTGCTTGCATATGATGTTGACGTAATAACGCCAGAAAGGGCATCGCAAGAAAAAACATGGTTACGGACGCCCGCTTGGCCCATCCTCTCTGGCTGTATCGCATGTACTCCTCAGCCTTGGATAACTGACGCATAGGAATACGATCCAGATGCGAGGTCCTTGATTAATGATATCAACCCACGTCCATCATGCGCTCCAAACATGCAATTGTGGTCGTCGCGATCAGAATGTTGTAACCTTTGCCCAACGGGATCGGCGTACAGATACGTTGGTGAATGGGGAGAGTCACTGGATTCTAGATGAAACAAGATGACAGATGTGGGAAACGGAGGGAGACAAAAATCAGTGGGTCAGTGACGATCTGTGGCACGGCAGGTGAAGCAGCGCATGCAACCCTGTGGCTGATGACGCCAGAGGCCGAGCTATCGAGATGTCATGTTGCTTATCCACAAAACCCATCTTTTTGACAACGTGCATGGGGGTAGGGCAGGCGGGAAAAAAGAAGAAGGAAAATACAAATCGATGATGCGGGACGGCCGGGGGGTAAAGTAGACTAGCACACTAGGCAGCATGGCTTCCATTTCCTTTACCCGCAGCAACATCCAGTCTACTGGCATTTCTGCATCATGGGGTTGTGAGGTGAGGGATCGCGGGTAAGGGAGCCGGGAGAAGGCGAAACCAAACTACGATGTACCTAGGTGGGTGGGTAGGTACCTACCTGGGTAAGCAGATCAATGGGATTGTCGCTCTGATGATGTGCGCGCGTACCATGGCGAACCCGCAAAATATCGATTGCGACCGTTTTCCGATTCGCCCACGTTCTATCGAATCATGATGAATACCTAAAGAACCCGCGACAACGTGAATGGTGCAACTGCACGACTGAACGACCGCAGGAAAAGGTGAAGCGCATGACGACTCCAAAAAATGGATCTGAAGAGAGTGTCGTTAGTAGACCTGTGATTGGACATGGCCAAGAAGCCGTCCCATTGGGGATGATGTCAGATGGAAGTGAACGTCCGGGGATGAGATGCACGCCGATAAGATAAGGCCTGTGCCGGAACACAAACTACTACCTATGTATTCGTACCTAGGTACCTACGTCAAGACAGACATGCGCTTCAAGCAGCAGGTAGCGATTAGCTGATCGTCATGCCTCTTCACCGGCGCCGGCTTTCAACTCAAATTTCTGGCGCATAGCCAAGCGATGATGCAAAGCCAACATCGGCGTGCGTTTTCTTGAATGTCGCTTGGGGTGTGGGAAAGGTCGGTGGCATCCTCCCCCAAGGCTGGCCAGCAGGCGAGCTTTCACACCGATGGAACGTCCCGGGGACCGATGGGATGTGGAGGAACAACGTCAGTGGGGTTCACATTTAGCGTCTGTAGCGCCAGCTGCCGTGGGAAGTTCCGCTCAAAAGAATTAGCGGCTCTCGTAATCCTTCAAGACACAAGGTATGGTATGTAATAGGTAGGTAGGTTTGGTCAGTGTTTTCATCTTTTTCCTTTTGTTTTTTCCCACACTCTCTACCACATTGGCCCGTCCTTGAACTCGGTACGCTAGGAACGGGACAACGTCATCACGCCTAGCTCGCCCAGTACCGGTATTCATCTTGCGAGACTGGCAGCTGTGACAGGGTTGGTCGTGTTGGAGAAGGAGGGGGGCCAGCGTCCCAAGAGGCCCGCCTTATTGGTGCTTCTCCGTTGGAGCTTGCCTTGACGGAGCTTAGTGTATCATTGCCTTGAGCGCCCGGTTACTGGTTGACGTTGCTCACAGCCTACATACACTACACTACAATGATGAAGGCTAACGGTGTGGTCCCAAGGGGGCGGGGTACTTTTCGTCTCGTCCCTCGGGGAAGGGAAAAAAAAAGAGATGAATCATTGTCCAATTGGTGCCATCTCTTTCAATATTCTTGCCTTGCCTCCAAGAGGCAAGCATCCTCCGGCGCCATACTATGAATGCACATGGCGTCAGATAGCTATGTCTCGACTGTGGAGAAAAGACAGGGGCCTTGAATATCCATCCCCTTACTGTGTAATCCGTTAAGACAGCAAGAAGTTAAACAGCACTGTAGGCAGGTAGGTAGGTAGGTAGGTAGACCATACTGGGTCCTGCGCCACATGGCCACGGGGAGAGGAAACCGCGTGCAACAGCTTGTCTGCTATTTTGAGAATCATGGAGGGTAGCTCAGCGCAGCTCACTTCCTACACGGGAAAATGCAGTCTGGACTGGAGTATGTAAGTATGCGCATGCGCGTCGCGTCGAGATGTGACATGCGGGAAATCTTGCTGATGTGCCCCTTCCATATCATATGCTACCCTGCCTGCCTGCCTGCCCCCGGTGATATGTGTGGTCAGTCATCACTGAAGAAGCCTGCTTTTTTGGGGTCCGTTGTGCCTGATGCAATCCATCCCCCTTGCGACGACAGCCCAGCACGCCCGTTTGCTACTGGACAAAAATTGACTGGTGCAGGAAAGACGGAAAAGCTAAGGGTGGGAAATGAGGCCATGACGCTTGCCGTCGTTTGGTTGTTCACTTGTCGGAATGCTGATATCTGACGAACGAGCCGGGATGGGATGAGCTTGGACATTGAAGTTGACACACTAGGGGCAAAACTGGGCGATGATGCAAGTGGCTGTGCAATCGCGGCGGCGGGAGTTGCACATACTGTCTGTCTGTCTGGCTGGCTGGCTGGCTGGCTGGCTGGCTGGCTGTACACGCCCTTGTCGTGATACCAGGCCCGATAATCACTTTTTCTTTTTGTCTTCTTTTTTGCCTTTCCTTCCTTCTGAGGTACATACATACACCAGCCCGAGTTCACCGACAAACCCTTGCCTTTACTGAATTGTATGGCTGTGGCCTCGAAGCAGGATCCCAGAGCGAGACCAGGGTTGACCAGGTCTAGCTGGGGTTGTCTTAACCAGACCCGGTTAGGCTCCACCGAAATAGCATGACATAGGTAGCTAGTCAGGATACATACATAGAATGGTTCTCGATACCAAGGGCAGGAGGAGCTACGCACGCCCGTGTAAAAAATGGCTGTTTTCATTGATTTATCACACCTACGTATGTATGTACGCCTACCTACTACCTACCTATCTACCTACGTATGGGATGTAGGTAGATATCTTAGGTATTGGATGTATGTATGTAGGTAGTGTACATCACGACCTCGATCTTCCCTTTGGCTTTCCCAAATAATCCCAGCCCAGAACAAACACTGGCGCTCGAGTGTCTTTTGGTCCAATTAACCACACATGCACGTCCGGCATCTTTCGGTCATTGCGGCCCTTCCTGCAAGGCCCAACTCTGATTTTCTCAGGGACTTACACTACTTTACCTCATTGACCTTACAGATAAGGGATTTGTTAACTGAATCAATATATAATTATGCCCTGCTAGCTCGCTGCCCCTCCGCCCCCATCCCATCTGAAGTGCTTCAACACACACGCACACGCATACGCACACACACACAAACGCGCACAACGCACACACTCACAAAATCATACGCACCTTTGCGGCCTTGCCCCCGTGCGTATAGAAGCCGACAACGCAGTACTGTAGGTGAGCCTCATCTTTACTTGGTCATCTCCATTTAGCGTCTTTGCCTGCCGTTGCATCATTCTTCTCTCGGCTTTGCCCTATTCTTCCGCATCCTCTCTTCCTTCCTACTTGAAGTCTCATGTCCAAGATCCCCTTTTCCTGTCTGCCGTAAGTGCAGCGGCAGGAAATGCAGTCATCGAACTTTCCTTCCTCAGCCAAGTGCAAGTGCACTTACCCATCCATCCGTCCATCCACCACCTATTAAAACGGCCGAGTAAGTAAGTACCTACTTACCTACAACGGGATACGTATCTAGACGTGTGGTCCGGCTCGTCTGTGAAGTCTGGTAGGCCGGATGGGCCAATGGGGAAGGCATCGTCCGTCCACTTTTCACCCAAAGCCGTCTCGTCTCGGCTGCTCCCAGGTACAGTAAGTACAGTACCTATCTACCTAGGTAAGGTAGGTAGAGTACACAGTACCTTGATTCATTTTCCCTGATGATGCCGCGGTTCGGATTTTAGGGGGGCAATACGGCCAAGGTAACCGAACTACCTACCTACCTACCTACCTACCTACCTACCAACCTATCCGTACCTACCTTTTTTGTTACCCTGCCTGGCTGCGTTTTGTGACGTTTGCACCAAATTTGCGCCGGCATTTTCAATCCATCTTCCTTCCTTTCCTCGTTTATTTCCTACCACCCTCCCCGCCGCCATCCTTTTTTTTTTCTCTTAGCAGAAAGTGTGTGTACGGATACCTGGGGGTTTCTTAGGTACACTGTTAGGCATTAAGACACACGCCTACGAATACACCTTCTCCCACACTTCTCGTCTCTTGCTCTCCGAGTTTTCTCTCCAGACTTCGCCGCTCCCCACTCTCACTCACTCTTCTCCTTCTCCTCGCACCATCCGCAAAGCTCACGAAACACCTCTCAGGCGATCGAACGGCAAAAGATAAAGCAAAATAACACTCCCAACAAGATCTCGGTCTGGCCGGCCTAGCCCGCGCGCAGCTGCATTTTCGCCTCGACTTAGAGTTTGCCCTTGCCACCGCCCCGGTCGCAACACCGACCCGACTGCTTAGTATTACCTACCTAGGCCACCCTACCAAAACCGACCGCTGTGACTAGCCCCGCGGCAAGCTCCTCGCTATAACCCCCAACTTTTCGATCCTCTTGTCAACGCTTACTATTGAGCGATCGGCCGTTGCTACTCCCATCCCGATTCCGCGCTACCGGTCTTCACGATATTTCGATATCCATCGCCCGCTGCACTTTCGCCCGCTGACCAACTGTTGTTGCCTCGGAACCACCACATGCCGCCCACGCTATAGCGTCATTCGAGCCACTCATCACCACCACCTGACTCCTTCCCCCGCCCGTCCTCTCCCTCCATCGACAACTGCATCAACCCTGCGAGGACAGGTCGCTTTCCGCAATGACGGACCTCAATACCCCCGACTCATTCCCTGCAACGCCTGATGGCTTGGTTGACAGAGATGGTCTCAGCAGCCCCGCGTCGCCTGGTTCCGCCGACTCATCCGAGGCTAGCACCCCGCTCGAAGGTCCTTCCGAGAACATCTCAGACTTCCCCAAGCGTGTACCCTCATTGCGAACCGTCTCCGATCCGCAAAATATGACGCCTTCCTCGACCCCCCTCGGCATGCTGAGCAACGCTCGCCGACCACCTCCCACCGCCTCCATGATGAGCATGGGGAGCGGGCCGATGAACGAAGTCATGGGAAGAGCGCGGGCTCTCCTCGCCCAGCGCATGGGCAAACCCGCGGGGCCACAACCTACGGCTGATAACATGTCTAGCTCCCCCGTATCGCCAGTGCCTCGTCAAGGCTCCCCCGGCGGTATGCCTGGAGGGCTCCCAGGCAACCTCAAGTTGCCAGGTGGTATCGCCAGACCGCCCCCCGGCGGTATGCCTCGATCCGCTCCCGTCATTCCGACCAAGCCCTCACTTTCGCTCGCCGACAGACGTAGGCCCAAGATGACGTTGTCCGACATGAATGGTTCCACGCCTACGACGTCTTTGACACCCAAACTCTCCGATATCCATGGTTCCGAAAATAACGGAGGCGCGGCGAATGGGGCTACGGGATCCAAGATGGACGATTTCAAGAAGTACATCGACTCTGAGAAGGGATGGATCACCTTTGACGGTGCTGCGACCATTACCAAAAATGGAGTCAATTTCGCCAACGGCACCGCCTTCACCATATCTTTGGACGAGGTCGAGGTCATGGACGAGCTGGGCAAGGGAAATTACGGCACTGTTTACAAAGTCAAGCACACGAAGCCAAGAGTACCTCGGTTCGGACCTGGGCTCGGTGGCGCAAAGACTGCGAGCTTGGGCACTTCGCATTCGGATCCCTCACCCATTAGGAGGTCCGACGGGTCTCCGGATTCGTCACCAGTGTCCGCGGCACCAGAAGGCACGTCAGGGAGAGTGATGGCCATGAAGGAGATCCGCTTGGAACTGGAGGAGGCCAAGTTCACAACGATTTTGAAGGAGCTCGTCATCTTGCACGAGTGCGTATCACCATACATCATCGACTTCTACGGAGCCTTCTTCCAGGAGGGCGCGGTTTACATGTGCATCGAGTACATGGACGGCGGATCTATTGACAAGCTTTACGACGGCGGCATCCCGGAGGGCGTGCTACAGAAGATCACCTACTCGACGGTAATGGGTCTCAAGTCGTTGAAAGACGAGCATAACATCATCCACCGGGATGTCAAGCCCACGAACATCCTGGCCAATACTAGGGGTCAGGTCAAGATCTGCGATTTCGGCGTTAGCGGGAATCTCGTTGCAAGTATCGCCAAGACCAACATTGGTTGCCAGAGCTACATGGCACCAGAAAGAATATCAGGGGGTGGAATGACTGCTGGTGCCGATGGCACTTATAGCGTGCAGAGCGATATTTGGAGTTTGGGTTTGACGGTTATCGAGTGTGCATTAGGACGGTACCCATACCCACCCGAGGTATCGTCGACGATTTTCAGTCAACTGAGTGTGAGTCCATTAACCTGCCCACAGAAACTTGTACTGACCAGGAATAACAGGCCATTGTCGAAGGCGAGCCCCCTGGTCTGCCCGACGAGGGATACTCGAGCACGGCGCACGACTTCGTCCGCAAGTGTCTCAACAAGATTCCCAAGGACCGCCCGACATACGCGGCACTGCTTCAACACCCCTGGATGGCGCCTTTCTCCAAAATCGAAACGATCGCCGAAGAGGTCGAGGAGGGAGATGAGGCTGAAGCCGTGGCCGAGACTGTTGGCAAAATGTCCCTGTCGTCCGGGACCGAGGATGAGGAAGTAGCAAAATGGGTGAAGTCGGTGTTGGAGCGTAAGCGCTCCGGTCTCGTCGCGCCGGCAGCACGGCCAGCACTCCATGCCGTACCACTGGACAGTGTCAGCCCCTCGCCGAACCCCCTAGCTGAGGCGGGTGGTCAGTTGCAGTAAGCTGCCGCAGAAAAGGCCAAAAGCCATGCGGTTGGTGGGGTGGCTCATGATACTCGACAGAAAACCCCTTTGCTGACCGAGCTGGCCTCAGTTGGTCTACCTCTCAGCCCCTTCCGCCTTTCCTCCTCTTTTTTCTTCTATTATCTATTACATATCCCCAATCGAGTATTTCTACGTTGCATCGCCATCATACATCCTGGGTTGGTAGGAGTGTGCTCTCTTCGGCGGGGGATTTTCTAGGTTTTTTTTCTTCTTTGTCTTTTTTCGTTCTAGTGCCGCACCTATGCCTGTCTGGGGCCGTATTAAGTACACGACAGCAACGGCGACCTCTCAACGACTGGACAACGGTTCTCTGTGACCTGGTTTTCTCTGAATTTCGATTGACGGGCGAATATGACGGAAGGAGTACTGAGTGCGATGGGAGTTTTATGAGGAATGGTAGCATACACGACGACAAACCAGCATGGCCAGGATTGATACAAGGGAACAAGGAGAAAGAAAGGAAGAAGAAAGAAAGAAAAAAAGAAAGAAAAAAATACATTCCAAAACAGCCGAGATCGTAAAGAAAGAAAACCTCGCGAATTGCGCAAGGACGTGCTTTATTTGGCAGTCAGGTCATGTGGGCGCCTGTATGAATAAATGAAGGGAGTGGCGTCTTCCGCCGGGTATAAACCGACAATGGCTGGGGGGTGCGGCCACGGCTGGGAGTGACGATGGGTTGAAGACAAACTACTATCACAACGAAATGGCTGGCTAACGTAGAACACTGTTCAGCAACTGGCCTACCAGACAAGCGTCATTGTGTATACACAGAGAAGAGCTCATACTGATTATTGGAATTACTATGATGGGTAGTTTTTCTTAATGAGTGCACTGCATATTTCAAAGCCGGGGGTACTCGAATACACAAAAACTCCAGACTCGTGGCAATGGTTCCTGCCTCCCTCCCCCCTTTACTCTCCGCATATGAGAAACGCCGGCAAAAATGCAGAAAAGAGAGAAAAGCGAAATAGAGAAAGAGAGAGTAAATCGACGCTTAAATCACGAGTCAACATTGACCGCCCCTCCGTAAAAGAAACAAAGAAAATACCCCCTTTTCAGAAAACAAAAAGAGGGGGGGGGGAGAGGGGGATGCGAGGTTCGTCGTCACGAGTTGTTTATGCGTAATCCTCCTTGACGCGGCGGCCGTTGTTGACGTCGAGGGACTTGCGGCTGCGGACACTGCGGTTGCGCTTGAAGCGGCTGCCGGCGCTGTCGCTGCGGATACCAATGCAGAAGAGGACCGTCGCGATGAGGAGCGCGGCCCATGCGCCCCAGGTAAAGCCGAAGGCATAGGTGCCGACGTGGGCTTCGCGGCCGGCGGACAGGAACGCGTTGCGGGCCTTGACAAAGGTAGCGCTATGATTTCACCTTTGTTAGCCCGGGACAAGTCTGGTTACGGCACGGGGCGGTGGGCTGGGGAGCTTGCAACATACGTCATCAACGAGGCGGCTATGGTCAAGAAGAAGAGGGCCGAAGCGGCGATCAGGCCGGCGACAGCGGCGCCGAGGCGGCCGCAGCAGGCGAGGAAGCTGGCGAACCATGCCATGGCCATGAAGAAGAGAGAAATCAGGTACGTGACCCAGCCGAAGCGCCAAAGGTAGTAGAACTGGGTGCTGGTGGTGCCGCCGCCGTGGCTGCCGATGAGGCCGGAGGGGACGTTGGCGGCATCGCGGCCCCAGGCCCAACCGAAAGCCGGGGCGGGCCACGCGCCCCAGCACTCAGTGTTCTGGTCATTGCAGTAGTAAAAGTAGGTCCATCGAGTGAGGCCCTCGCGGGCGCCGGTAATACCCGATGTGTCGGCCTCGAGAAAGTAGGTCCTGTTCAAAGGCGAGGCGTCGCGGACGGCGGAGAGGATGACGAACAGGAGGAGGACGATGGAGCCCGAGAGGAAGATGATGGCAACGGTACCCAGGGGGGCGTCTGTAATGTTGTTGTTAGTTAGATAATCGGGAGAGCAGCAGGGTTGTTATGTTTGGCTGGCGGAAGAGGAAAACGTGGAGGACAGACGGACGACTCACGTTTAACCATTGCGACCGACTGACTGTTTGTGGGGTACCGATATTGGTCTTTGCGAGATGTGAGTGTGCGATTCCTTGGGGTGGCTGGGTGGGACCTTTTGAGGGATGGTAAACCTGTAAGAGGGATTTGTACTCAGGACCAGTTATTTCGATCACAGGCAAGTTTGGGTGAAGCTGTCATGGGCAGGAATGCAGGAAATGGAGATTGAGCTGAGGAACGATGAGGTGAAGGATGTGCGACGCGGACGCGAGTAATGCATCCTCGTCACCAATGGGCAAAAGGTCTGTACAGGTAGGCAGGTAGGTAGGTACTGTGAAGGAGGACGAGGTATGTGAGGCGGTAGCGACAATCAGCGGATAGGACTCACCAGGAATCGTAGATGTGTTTCAGTCAGGCGAAGAAGCTGTGACAGGCCAGGGGAGGTAGGGTGGGATGTCTCTGGTTTATGTTTCCGATCTTGTTTGTTTCTGTTTGGTGCTAGTTCAACCCTTGTTTCTCGACCGAGCAGTAATTAGTTTAGTTGCGCGGTAGTATGGGTACAATACAGGGTGGACGATGTAGGAAATGGATCGACGAGTGTACTAGGTATGTATACGCATATATGGTATCGCTGGTGAAGAAACCGGGGGGGGGGGCGGCTTGACATGTCCTTGTTCGGGATAGTATGTGTAACCGGCTGGTCGGTTCTTGCAGCAGATGATGCTTGATGATAGGATGTACCGATCGATATTGGTGGTGAGGTTAAACGTGAAGAGACAGAGAAGAAAGAAGTGGATGACGGGACGAGCAATCAGATGATGCAAAGCAGAGCGAGCGGTTTACGTGTGCTAGCTAGGGTGCGAGACCAAACCACACTACACTAGATAGGTAGGTAGCAGGGAGAAAGAAAGCCTCCCCCCCGCCCCCGGCATCGGTTGGACTGAGGCCTGAGTGAGGATAGCTCCAACTCGCCGAATCTTGGACGGGCAGCGGCCAATAGTCAATCTTGGCTCGTGGGCGCCGGAGGAGTGTTGGTCGTTTTCCCGCCTGCTTGGACAGCGCATCGTGGGAAAGCCATGACGACACACATCGCCGAGCCACTGACAGACCCCACAAGGCAGGCAAGCAGGCAGGCAGTCTTTTCTCTCTTTCCGTCTTTTACGCTGAAGAAGCACTGTGTTCAGAAGCGAAATGAGAAGCCGGGCAAACAGTGTTGTGCCAGTCGCACACAGTGCAGGCACCGGCCTTGCAGTGGGTGAAGTGGGCAACAACAGACCGACCGGACCCTCTTTCCCTTCACTTAGCTATTAGCTGACTGCCAACGCAGCGCAGGGACCTTCCTCCTTCCAGCATCTACCCTGCCACGACGTCATCCGGAACCCGCTCTTCCCCTCTCCACAGTAACTGGGCCAACCACCGCGGTGTCTACCTAACACCGCCTCCCGCGACTCTCCCCTCACCCAGTTAGCTCAGTTGGCCGCTTTCAACTGATCCCGCTCCGCCAACTTAGGTACACTAGGTAGGTACACTAAACGATCACGGCACTATCTAAACCTCTCCTGGGGTCGCGGCAAGGTTGGCTAACCATCTTCCGCTCGGGACCTTCGTTCATCAAAATAGGGTACCTACATAGGGTAAGGACCTCGATGACAAGGTTTCCCACAGTCCGTAATTCATGCTTTGCTTTGCGTCTTGTCATGCTCTCCCGTCGTCCGTTCTATTGCTTCGGCCCAACGTTTGCCAAACCACCATCCATCCCCGTCCGATGTTCGCCTGTGGCCAAAGCAGACGGCTGGAACCGAGCATTGTCCAACCTCTATAAGGTGGGAACGGGTGAGAGATCCCTGAATTGGAGTCTTGGTCACCGGGCTCTGTGCCGACGCAGCGTCTTTCTCTGTCTATCCCGCCGCACCATCTGCATGTTCGGGTACTGGACGCTCCACCAAACATGTATCGTGTTTTGGAGACAGTCCCTTTAACTTTTCCGTCTCCGTTTCCGCAGTGTTCGACATCACCAACAGCTGTATCTCGTGCTTTTCAGCTCTTACGCGGCCCGAGGCCAAAGACGGTGTGATGTTACCTACCGTAGGCAGCTGAGATGCAGTGCAGCGAGTGACCCCCCCCTTCTTTTTTTTCCCTCCCCCTTTGCCCACGCCATCCAATCCTCCCAATGATGCCATCAGTTCGTACATGGAGGCTTAGCCCGTGCGCCTGCGTCACCTCTCGGATGTAACGGCTACCATGACTGCTTCCTTGCACTTTGTTTGACAGGCGCATCGCCGCCTCGACTTCAGCTGCACTCCGCGACCAAACTTGACAGCAAACCCGACTTTGGTCGCTCTGGGCTGCGACTGACAAATAAGACACCACGTTCGTTGCCTCAATGAGTCTCGACCTCGACTGCGCATCGGCGCTAGATCTACTCGGCACATCCGGCTCCGCCACTTGGCGGTACCCCGGCGTCGCGCTCGACACGCTAGGAGCCTCGAATGACACATACTTGTACAATTTGTCGAGCTGTACCCATGTCATCATAATAGAAGCAGCTCAGTTCGGTTCGTGACCAGCTGTTCACGACACACCAAGCCATCTGCCAGGAGCTTCAGCGTAATCGCCGTGACGGCTAGTGATATCACGCCCGAGTCAGGAATGTAAACACCAATGTCTCACTACTCCCTCGAAAGTACGACATAGTGTCTCTGACAGTTCACAAGCGCTAGCTATCTGCTTAGACTGCTCGCCCTAACACAAAACGTCAGTCTGGTGGTAGAGAAAACAAGTCCTCTCCGAGGGCATCGGGATGTCCCAAAGGGCCTCTCTGAAATGGCCTATACCCGGCCCGATTCGCTTGCGCAACCAACCGACGATATGTTCCATTTTGGCCAGGAAGACGGGCGGCGGCTAGATCGGGAACTGCATATCAGGCCCATCAACAGAGAGACGGGGGGGGTTTGTTGATGCAATGGGATGATGTGATGACCGCATGCTTGGTCCGTGGCTCGTGCGCTGTCAGCGGCCAAATCTTGCTTATCGATAAGGTGCCGCTCGACGTTAGTTAGAGATGCGCAGGCCGTGGTCGGTTCGTTCCGCCAAACTCTGTTCAAGCTCCACGGCAGCTCACTCCCGATCCATCGTTGCCGCTGACCAAGGCAAGATTTTCCATCCACCCCATGCCCGATAGCCAATGGGGCCCTCTCGATCGCTTCGCCGCGCCTGCACATTTTACATCCGAGGCCTCCCTTGTCGAGGGAGTCGACCGTCGTCGGGACACGCCCGACACCAAGCGCGATGGAGCTCCTCGCAGCCTCTTGTCTCCAAGTTCGTCTTCCCCGAAGATGACGGCGCTGATCCGAGCGCGTTACGACACGTTCACCTCGGCGCCTCTCTGGGCACATTTCCGTCGTACACCTCGGCGTCCGACTTCCAGGCCTCTCTCCGCCAGGCGTTCCTCGACTGGAAATCCGCTCCCACCACCCGCGCCCCGTCCCCGCTCGTCCTCTCGTTCACGCCGGCGCCGACGTACACTCTCGGCCGGCGGCAGAAGTCTTTGACGCCGGATCAGCTCGGCCGGCTCCGGAGTCCCTTGGACGTCAAAGTAAACAAAGGCCCGGCCGACGAGGGCAAGGTCGCGACGGGGGACCCAGGGCCGGAAGTGCGGCAGTTCACCCCCGAAGTCATCGAGACGGACCGCGGCGGGTTGACGACGTACCACGGGCCGGGCCAGGTTGTCCTGTGGCCCATACTGGACCTGCGCAGCGCATACTACCCTCACCTGACCGTCCGTTCGTATGCCAGGCTCCTCGAGGAGACGACGCAAGCCGTCCTCGCCGACGGGCCGTCCATCCATACCTATCTCTCGGAAGAAGATCCCGGCGTATGGGCGGAGTCCGCGAGACATCGAGCGGGGGGTCAAGAGCGCAAGATCGCCGCGATGGGCGTCCACCTGCGCCGTCACATTTCGGGGCTGGGTACGGCGCTCAACGTGGACGTTGTCGTCGACGGGGACGAGGCGTCAAACCCCTGGGCGAGGTTCGTGCCGTGCGGACTCGAGGGCAAGACGGCCACCAGCGTCAGGGCCGAGGTCGGCGAAGACGCCTGGGAGCAATGGGGGGCCGCCGGCGACGGGAGGGCGAGGAGAGGCTGGTACGCGCGGAGGTGGGCCGAGGAGCTCGCGCGGAGGCTGGGCGTCGGCATTGCACCGGCCACAACCCACCACTGGCTTGGGTGATCTGCCAATCAAGGAGGCGCCGAACCCGGATACCTACGAGCTGGCTGGTCTGTCCTTGCGGTACGGGCCGTCGCTTTGAAGAAATGCGAACCTTACACAGCCGTCGATGCCTGACAAGCGTGACGGGCTACGCCGCGCTGCGTGTCTCCGGCCCCCCTGTCCGCTTGCCACCTTTCCCACCATGGACTGGCATTGGACAAATTTTCTGTCGGATGGAGCTTTGTGCCACCGATCTGCGGATTCCAAGAATCCTACCCTGTGCTCTGCATCGTTTTTGGGACGTCTGGCCGCCATTCCCGGGGTGAGCAAGGCAGTCTGAAACTCGCCCTACCCGTTGTGAGTGGCTGGGCTACTGTACATGTATCGCA
Organism: Colletotrichum caudatum; assembly: GCA_030867225.1. NCBI lineage: Eukaryota > Fungi > Ascomycota > Sordariomycetes > Glomerellales > Glomerellaceae > Colletotrichum > Colletotrichum caudatum. Next base: position 28,001 of record MU846154.1, read on the forward strand.
AGCATAATGACACCCGTGCTATTTTGCCAAGTGCACCAAACCCCTCTCCGATTCCAACCCGCGATAGGATGCATGTGTGCAGTGCATGTAGGAGTGCAATGGTTGGCTGGTCTAGATAGAATGGCAAACCGACGGAACCAGGCCGCGCGGCAAGGAGTGTAGGCAGGGCAGGGCATTTCGGGGCCTACCTACACAACCCTGAGCGGGCTCGGGTACGGATATGCTCCCAAGCCCGTACATCTCGACCCTGCTATCCCTGCGTGTTCTTCTTGGTCGATAGGCACGGGACTTTGGAGGATAAGGCACACACGCACATGGGGATGGGCACAACCCCTTTGGCCCCGATCTCAGAGACCGAGAGACCCCGAGTTCACGGAGATGAAGGAGCCCCGCCGGCATGCATGCCCTTTTGTCCAAGTCGGAAGGGGAAGCCCCAACAGAGGCATCATAGGCGATGCATAACTGGTACGAACAGGGTTGAAACGCCGATGCTATGATGAGCATCATTCCCCCAAGGGCCAGGCGCTCCCGCCAAGAAAGCCGTAAAAAGATAAACCCCTCTCCATCATAAATCATGGTGATTTCTTTCCCTCTGCGTAAAAAGAGATAACGTTGGGTAGATAACCACACGCCAAATCGTATCAGTTTTGGTAACCCCTTCCCTTAATAATGCAATCCCCCCACCTACCAAGCCAGCCCCATTAGCCCAAGCGTCTCTTGAAGGGAAAAAAAGTTGATAAACCCTCATGGAATCCCAACAGTTGCTTCCCAGTCATTCACATTGCCGCGACCCGATCCATTATTTGCAGTGTGCAAGTTTCCCGTTAAAAATCGCTGTTATAATCACCGTCGGATGGTGCTGTTATCCCATGGTCATCATTTTCTAGTGGTCCGACCTGACCTTGCCCTTCTTCTTGGCGTTCGGAACCCTCTCGTGATGCCCGTCATCATCCGGTGTCCATTCTTCAGGGTGGAAATGAGGGTTGTTGTAATGCGCCTTGTTGAAATGACTGTTCTTGAACATGGCCGTCGTGAAGCTAGGCTCCTGGAAACCGGACTGGGCCGAGCGAATCGAAGGTTGCGCAGAGCTGGCGTTGCTGAGATGCCAGCACTGGTGACTAAACCTCAGCTGATAGTCGACAGGCTGCGCGGGCTTCGCGGGGGCAGGGGCCGGTGGCTGGGGGTGGGATACTGTCTGAGGCTGAGGGCGGGGGGCTGGCACAGGTTGTTGTTGCTGCTGCATATGATCGGAATACGGCGTCGCGAGCCAAGGAGATTGCGACGGCGGATCGAAAGCATCCGACAAAGGCGAGGTTGAGGTGGGAGAGCCCAGCGAGGATAATCCCGAGGACAAGCCGGAGGGCGGGCCGCCAAAGCCGGGTAGCATGGCCAATGGGCTGTAATCGAGATTGGCATAGCTGTTGAGCGACGTCGCCACGCTCCCGATGTCGTGCCGGTGAGAAAACGAAGTGGCCCGGTTGACCTGCAGGGCCAGAGGCGCAGGGTCGGGAGGCGACTTGTAAAGGATGTCGTAGTGGTCAGGTCGGTACAGCAGGTAAATGATGGAGCCCAGGTTGGCGGGATCCTGGCCGTTGGCCTCGTCGGGGAAGCGGTAAATGTTGACTTGGCTGCCTGGGCTCCGATCGAGATATGCTATCTCTAGCACGAAGTTGAGGGGCTTCAGCAGCACCTGTACAAGAAGCGTGATGCCGAGGTGCTCAATCTCCCTGTTTGGACGCTCGAGCTCGGCGCAGTAGCCGGCAATACCCGTCTCGGCAGGGATGAAGGGCTCGTATGACTCGGGGTTTCCCTTTAGCCACGAGCTCGCCAGTAGGCGGAGGTGATAGATGATGGCATTGGAGACTTCCTGATCGTTGAAGCGCTGGACCAAGATGTGCATAGCCGCTTGAGGATTGGCGATGTTGTGAGCCAATTCTTTGAGGAGAGCGATGGTCTCTTCCACCATGTCCTCGAATAGCATCCTGTCGTAACCGCCGACGCGCAGAAGGTACTGGTCAAGGCTCTGGATGCGGGCGGCCTCGCCAAGTATCTGGTGCCGGTCGCCATTGTTGACGAGGTGCTCGAAGTAAGAAAAGCCAATTGCTGGAGGGAAAGATTAGTCGAATGATGCATGTGCCTTGGGCACCGGACTCTGTGGTGGATGTGTGTGTGGTACAGTGCACAAGTGGGATCTCAAATGGTTAAAACTCACCTCGCCAGCCGCAATTACCATCCCCTTGGATCGGCCGATAATGCGAGTAGGTGTGGGGGAGATTCTGTCGGGAGAGGACGAAGGGAGCGGATTAGCGGTGGTTGAGAGATATGGCGAGGAAGTTGGAGTGAAGAAATCAATGGGCGGTGAGGACTCACAATTGTCTTGGCGACGTAGATGTCGTCGGCCTTGGCGTATTCGTCGGTGATGGCGTCGCTCGTGGTCTTGGCACCCACCAATGGGCCCTACAAAGCATGTCAGTGTATGTCGCAAAGGGGTGTCGGATGTTTCCACAGGTCATGGACACAAGGCTCATGAGTGCAGATGGGGGGGGGTTGGGTTGAGACGGCGCGCAAAGGTTAAGGGCTGGCTGGTGAAGGTTGAATTGAAGCTGGAGAAAGCGCGGGGCGCTGCGCTTCGGTCCGCATGGAGCTTAGGGTCCCGGGCGTGCGGTCGGGGACGACGGGCAAAACTCACCTCCAGCTGCGGTTGGTAGTCCCTCGCGGCAGCTTCCTGGGCGGCGAGATCGGAGGGATCGCCGGACTCCATGGTGGACAGACGAGTGCTCGCAGAGTGAGCGACGATGGTCGGTGCAGCGAGGGCGACGCTGATGTTGTTGTTGTTGTTGTCGTTGTTTTTGCCGTTGGCGGTGGGGGTGTTGGTGGTGGTTGTGTTGGTGTTGGAGTTGTAAAAGGCAGGAGAGGCAGCAGATGCAGCTCCGGGGTACGAGCGTTGCTGGTGGTGGTAGTGGTGGCGGTTGGAGAAGGAGTGGGAGTAGGACGAGTTGGGATTGGAGAGGGAGCGGCGGGAGGAGGAGGAGGAGGAGGATGCGCCGGGGCTGTTGCGGTTGTGATTATTTGGGTTTGGGTTTTGGTGGTTATGACTATTGTATGCGTCCAGGTTGTGATGGAAGTGGGCTGCGACAGCGCCGGAGGCCGCAGTGGAAACGGCAACGACGGACGACGTGGAAGAAGAAGAAGAAGAAAAAGAAGAAGAAGAAGAAGAAGAGGGCGCACCTCCTTCTCCTTCTCCTGCTCCTGCTCCTGCTCCTGCTGCTGCTGCGTGAGATGCACGTCCAGACCCATACAAAGACACAGGTCCGCGCGGTGCTGTCGTAGTAGTAGTTGTCGTTGCTGCTGCTGCTGCTGCTGTTGCTGTTGTAGTAGCAGTAGCAGTAGCAGCAGCAGTAGCAGCAGTAGTAGGAGGTGTAGCCACTCCCGCTGTCGCTGTTGCTGTTGGGGGTGCCTGTTGCTGCTGCCATCGCTGCTCGAGCTGTCCCTGTTCATGCGCATGCGCTTGTGCCTGTGCCTGTGCCTGCGCCTGGACTGCTAGCGACATTGGCCTGCTGGGGCCTGCAGCTTCCCCGCCCAAAGACAGCGATTGCGGCCGTGATTCCGACTGCAACGGCGACTGCAGTGCGCCGGAGCCCAGGTCCAGGCCCAGGCTCAGGTCCAGGTCCAGATCTAACCCCAGGTCCATGTCGACGCCCAACCCACCACCACCTTGGCCTACCACCATCATCATCCCTCCGAGCCCTCCTCCGCCTTCCACAACAATGTCGTATCTTCCTCCTCCTCCTCCTCCTCCTCCTCCTCCTCCTCCTTCTCCTGCTCCATGACTGGAATAGGACCTATCTCGAGACCCTGCCTCATGGGACTGGCTGTAAGACCGAGGGCCGGCATCCGTATACGCCTGAGAGGACCCATGAAACGCAAAAGGCGTTGGCTGAGGCTGGAACATGGCCTCGCTGACGCCGTGGCGTGCCGTAGCGTGGCTGCTCTGCTCTTCCCTTGCCTCGCCTTGCCTTTGCTGTATGTCTTTCTGTCTGTCCGTATGTCGCCTTATTGACTCTGTGTTGGATCCTTCGCTGTCGATGTCTCGAGACCCTCGCCTACAATTTGCGTCAAAGTGCGGTAACGCGATGGATGCCCAAGACTGGCGCTATTGCTGACGACTCATGCAACCTCTCTGTCTTACTCCGAGTCTCCGACGCTGGCTCCGATGCCCAAGCGATTGGTGAGATGAGGGGAAGAGATGTACAGAGAGGAACACCCAAGGGAGGGGAAGAGGGGGCCGAAAGAAAAGAGGACGGATGCAGGACTATTGTTGGAAACGACGAGTGAGAAAGGCGAGGGAGGAGGCCGAATTAACAACAAAACAGGCGACCCCAGTCCGGCAACACATGCAATGTGTGCGATCCGATGAATGGATAGATGCACCAACAAGTCCCGTCCCAATCCCGCCCGACCTGAGGGTCAGATAATTAGTGTGTAATAAAACGCCGCCCGGATTCCAGTCCAACTGACTGCAGGACACGAGAAAGAAGAAATAAAGGGACGTTCCCTCTCTCTCTCCCTCCCTCCCTCCCTCTCTCTCTCTCTCTCTCTCTCTCTTGCACACACACAGTCTGGGGTTCGACCAAGGCCAGCTAGAGCAGCCCAACTAACATGCCACCAAGTCGCCTGTGTAGGTACACCTTGGCTGGCGGCGTCAAATGGAAAGCTCGGATACTAGGGGGGTGGCCGATAGTGCAGAAATTCGACGGCCTTCCAACCTAGATATGATGTGACCTGTGGTTTTCCGGGGTGCGTCTATTCATTCGTTCACTTGCTTTCCTGGAGTCACCGCGTCGACAGGGCCTCTGATTAGCGCGAACTACTGGGAGTCTCGAACGCCAGCCGATTTGTTCGATCGTCTCTGGGGTCCACCTCTGGTCGTTGCCGCGAGGGTGGTCCAATAGGTATGGTGTGTCTGAGGGGAGGGGGTGGCAGGATCACGCTGTGGTGGCCTTTTCGGTCCTGGTCTGACACCTTCTGTTTGCTTGACCTAGAATGTTGGCGTGTTTGGCGATGTTCTCAGCCGTTCTAGATCCGGCTCGAATGGGTGTCCTGGATTGGCTGTGTCCAGTTTTTCCTCTTGAGCCTGTTGGTAGACGACCCCAGCTGAACCGTTTTGGATGAATGGCGGATGGTGTAGTGGAGGAGCTCGAGATGATGCGATGAAGGTGCAGTGCCGTGCCGCTGCGAATGATCAGCGGACGAGGTACAGTAGGATGGAGGAGCCCGGTATCACGGTCAAGCAGGCTCGCCGCCAATGCTGCCGATGATGACAATGGCGGAGAGAACGGGCAAAGGAAGTAAAGGCCAACTGAGCGGCAGAAGGGAGAAGAGATACAGGGCAGTGAGGCCGAATATGAAGATCCAATGGGAAGGAAGATGCAGACGAAGAAGGAAAAGGGGACTCGGTCAAGTAAAGGAAAGGGAAGGGAAGAAGAAGAAGAAGAAAAGGTCCAAGTAACCACGCCGGTCGAGGAAACACAGGGGCCGCTTGTGACTGCCAACCTAGACGTCGCCCGTGTAAGGTAGGTAGGTAGGTAGGTAATGTTGCGAAACAACCAACTACCCAAGTATCTCGTTACGGGGATGGAAGACAAAACGCGAGGAAACCGATGTTGCATGGTCTATGATAGCATTGGTTGCACCAATAGTATGCGATGGGAGCCCCAGCATGTCACAACGCCGGCAACAGCACCAGCAGCCGCATGTGCAGGGCAGAGATAGAGAGAGCGAAGCGGCATCGACTAGGAGCCTGCCACTAGCACGCTTACACCATAAAGTGCGTTCAGTGCCGTGCCGTGCCTCCGTCCGTGACCTTGTCAAGATGGGACTACGTGTATCCGTAGAGTACGTATACATAGTATACCATGCAAAGCAGGGGGGGTGGGGGGTGGATGCACTGGACGATGAGCCAAGTACGGATATCGGACAGAAAGAGAGCAAAGTGTGACCGGCGGATGGCAGTGATGCCACAGTCATGATGGGGAGGACGGTAGCCCTGACCCAAGCCTGCAAAGGCAGTCAGTCTTCTTGCAGCAGCATACACACTACAAGTATCCATAGCAAGCACAGCTTGGCAGTATATTACAAGTATGGAAGTACAGATACTCGGCAGGTTTGGTGCTCATGATGCGATGCTCATCACGGGCTGGCCAGGGGCGGGCGGTTTGGGCTAGGTAGGGTAACGCTAAGCAGCAAGAAGATGGAGAGCGGACGGAGACTGGGGGCGGGGAGGGGGTTGGATTACGGATCTGGGCCCATCCAGTCAGTCCGTGCCGCGAGCAACGCTAAGGCATATCGACGGCCGTCTGTCTGCCTGTCTGCAAGGTACCCTCGGATCAATCACTGACCCCCAGTTTTTTATTTTGAAAAGGCCAGCGGATGACATGACATGACCCTGCAACCATGATCAAACGAACATGGTGGAGCAGAAAACCGCTTGGGAGGGAATCAAGAGCGTGCTGGACGAGAGAAATAGGTAAGTGAAAGGTGGAAAGACCAAGGGAAACGAGCAGTGAGACCATGATATTCATAGACCACCTACATACCACATACCTAGGGGATATCGTAGAAGGTAGGTCATTAATGCGCGTGCGGATGGATGCCTCTCTACATCGTACATCTATATGTTGTCGGGCTTGGCAGCCTGGGATGTGCAGAGTACAGTACCTAGTATGTATTGCCCCATCTGCCCTCATACCCACCCACCCGTCCGTCCGTCTGTGCTTCGACAGGGACGCGCGGGTGGGGTAAGTGTCTTGGAAGCATGCCGTGTTGTTGATCGTGGCCGATGCCGATTTCTTATCTACCTAGGTACCCGAGTACGGATACCCTTGGGCAGATACGTAGTTTATGAATGAATGGACTGGAAGCCTTTCCAGCCGAGAGACAGAAGGATGCCTGCCTGCCTGCCTACGTTTGATTTGTCAACACGTCTGTATCAAAGGGCAGGAGGCATAGACAGACCACAGCTCCTTCCTCGCCATTGTTCATGTCTTACACTGCCTGCCTACCTACCTACCTACCTACGGGCACTTCAAGGAAGGAGGTGGGTGGCAGCAGGCAAGTGTTGAGAATACCGACCGCGGCAAGGGCGACCAATCCATTGTTGAATAGGAAAGCGCGGCTAGCCGAGCCTTCGATCTCCGGCAGGCAGGCAGTGCTTTCTATCGGCTTTGAATCATCGTTGCCTCCAGCTCACATCACAAGCTCCAGAGAGATGTCGGCTCTTGTCACTTGAGTACCCATGTCTCCCTGTCTCCGTCTCTGTCTCCCTGCTGGGGATCGGGCATGCGCAAGAGACCCAGTTACATGCCTTGCCAGTGAAGCAAGGATGGCATTTTAGGAAAAGGCCGAGCCGGGGGAGGGACTTGCCCTGTATCTCACCGTTCAAACAAGCAAGGGTCTGGACCTACCTAGTAGTATTGTATTTGTATATACACAAGTACCCAAGATGCCATCTCTGTTACCATGTCCCCCTGTACGGATACTGTAAGTAGGCAAACCTAATGTAGTACAAGGCGACAGGCGCGCCCACCCACCCGTGTGCGGATAGTTGCTCATGTCGCATCCGTAGCGCTGATCCAAGTCTATCCATCGTGAGTATCCGTACCTACCTCATTGTAGTGCGCGAAAGCTCGCTTACACCAGAAACCGCGCACCCTGTTGAGCTTACATCAATCACATGGCGATGCGCCCGTCAGTGGCTGACGGCAGCCGCTGCCGTAGTGTAGGTAGTGTATATCCGTATCGTACTACGAATACTTCGCCGCACTCAAGTTTTCCACGGCGAGTTTTCCGGTCAACCTATCACGTCCACTGAGCCCGCCGCTTCCGTCTCTGTTCAAGGAATGCCAATGTAACGCTCCCTGATGCACCGCACCATGCCAACTGCTCGTTTCGAGTCTACATCCATGCAGCTTTCGACACCCCCCCACCCATTATTGGAAACTGCCGGCTATAGCTAAGCCTACTGAGTCCGAGGCCCGGTAGCAACATCTGGCCGTCATTGAACAAGATATTGAGGGTAGCGAATGAAGCATTATAGAACACGTATTGGTCCAGCTGTAAGGTGCCAGTCGGTACACTAAGATCTGTGCAGGTCATAATCAAGTTTTTGTCTCCATCTATAGAAATTTCCCTCCACTAAGCCCATGGCCAGCTAGTGTAGTACATGGATACGAAATCTCACACGGCCGGCCGCGCACTCAAGTTTCCTGCGTTCTGGAACTTGGACTAAGCCAGAAGCATGGCCACTGGGTCTGACGAGAGAGCAGCATTACGGGGCCGAATAAGTGGTTTCTGTTCACCGGCCAAGGATTGTATCAAGGTTTCCATCGTGAACCCGACCTGGGCGGTCTTGGTCAAGACGTTTGGACCAAGCACCACTTCAGCCCGCAAGTCCAGGAATCGTATCACATATTTCCATGCAGCTGACTGGGGCTGTGGAACTGCTCGACGGCCTGTTCCGCGCACGATTGTCCGAAGGAATCGTGGGTTTCTCAGGGGGGGAAGGGGGGGCCGTACGGCCTCGGCAGACAACGTGCATTGGCAATTCCGGTCTTACATATGGGACCGTAGTGTAGAAGCGCCGAGGCAACCTCGAGATCTGCGCCCACCTTAACCATGTCCTGAGCTGCTGTTACTCACGGATTTGCGATAAAGTCCTGATCTGTGAACAAATACCGCAAGGTACTTCACCGATTCATATCGTCGGCCTGGTGCCTTGAACAGCTCGCAATCCCAGTGTGACTTGAACCCTGCATGCCTCGAACGGTGACTCTCTCGGTTTGCATTACAGCGTGGCAGGGTGGCAGGCCAGGCAGGGCGCGAGAACCGGCACACAACACAACCACATAATAAATCCAAGCATCGGGGTGTTACATGCCCACTTCGTAGACGATCTCGTTCGGTCAGTCTTGTGTTTTTGCGATGCTCCATTAGGGCCCGTTGTACAAGGTGCTTCAGGCACACCAATCGCATCCCATATGAGACCACAAGAGGGATGCAACAATCCCCAGTCTAGCATGCATCCCAATACCACAAACCTCACGCGGTCAGGAAAAGATGGCGATTAAGGCTTCGCCGAGAGCAAGACATCACCACGCTCGCTTCCTAAAGAACCTACCAACCCTGAAACCATGTGGGCGCACATCATTCGCATCCGTCCAACTAACCAACGGTCGCGTACGTCGAAATGAAAGGGAGCCAGACAGCTAAGAAAAAAAAGAGAAAAAAAGAAAACCGACAGCGTTGCTTGTGCAAGTCCCTCGGTATACACTCTTGGCGCCATCACGGCTTTGTCCTGGCCCAGGTATCCTCCGAGTGCGCCGGTCCGAAGTGAACCAACTGCGTCTCTCGAAAGGCGGAGTTGCATCCAACGCTACTTAGTCTCGTTTCGTTGAACTACAGTACAGATCCCATGGTTACTGCTGAGCAGTAGTCCTTGAGGAAATGGCGGGTGGGAGCGGAGCCGCTGAGGATTGCCGGAATTAGCAGCTCACCAGCTGGCGTGAACTTCTGCCCTCGGACACCCGTCATTTCCCCGTTACCAGTGCTTGTATGGCGGGAAGGACAACCTGTCAACCTCTTGGTTTATGAGTGACGGTGGAAAGAATGCGGTGAGTAGGGTTGCATTCGGGCCATGTCGATTTATACCATGGTCGGATGCTCCGTTGCCTCCCCGATAACCATCTGCACAGCGGAAGGTCGTTCCATGGCATATATTTTTTGCAGTCCCTCAGTAAAAGGACATATGTATGAAACTCTGATCGTGGCAGTATCGCAACGCGTGCTTGCGCCACGTTCGGCCCTTGTGCGCGCATGTTGAGGATGCAGGATATGGTCTGCCTCCCTCATCGAGTCCGCCTCTTTCGCCTCATATTTCTTCAGGCCCAAGACGAAAGAACAGCAAACCAGAGATTTCGTGGGTGTGGTTCTAAACCTTTGACAATGTCGCCAACCTCGTATCCACTTTGCGGCCTCCTACGTTGATGGGCTAGCCGTACAGCCACGCCTGCGAGAATCGGCTGCCACAACCCGGAGCTGCGAAAAGCAATGAGTTCGCCGGGTCTCGCTGGCCCCACGGGGGACTCGGCGCAGTTTCCAGCAACATGCGGGAGAGAGCTATTGGAATGCCGACTACGCCAAGCCAAAAGGCAGGTCATCTGTCGTGAAGTGACGGGCATGCTCACTTCTCCCGGGAACCCCTGGACCTTAACCGCAAGATGAGGGAGCACTCTTAACAGACAGCACACAGTCAGAGCATGCTTCCGGGACTCGAAATCAGGCGAATACTCAAAGACAGCGCGCGGATGAGTATCCGTATTCGTTCAAACATCAGAGAGCCTGTTCGCAACAATTATTATCAAGTGGACGGTCATTGGGTTTGGTCATCGACAGCATCGATGGGGACACAAAAGCCACACTCGGATCCTGTATCTCCCTCTGCAGAGAAGGCCACAGGCTTCGTGATATCATTTCCTTTCAACAGGACCGATATTGCGGGATGCAAGCATCCACCATACAGACAAACACTTTCGATCATCCAAGCATATCGCAACAAAGACTCGACTCCACCCCGGCCGTAGGCCGCATCAGTCCCACCGCAACTTCTGGCTGTCCGCTTGCCTCGCCTCATGCCGTGTGACACGGGCTGCGGCATCCAATCATCAACCTGTTAACCCCCGCAGCAACATAAAACCGTCCGCATAGGCACCCTGAACTGAACTAGCTCCATAGAGGAGTTGGGTACCCGGATAAGTCCATTGTGTTGTGTTGCTATCTAGAAACCTTGACTATTGTGGTGAGCACCGGGCGCGGTATTTGTACTGTGATTTTCCGACTCTTGTAGTATCATTGAGTACCTGTGCGACGCCAAGGGGGGTTCTGCTTTGGAACCATGCACCAGTCGAGTTTGTATGTGCTTTGCGTTCGGCCGAGAGAAAGAGAGAAAGAGAGAGAAGAGGGGAGGCGGCTGTGTCATGAGAGAGCAGACAAGGTAAACGCCTCCTGTAGATCCCCAAACATTGCATTGTATGTACAACATAAGATTGTGCATTCTGCGCTTGTCGAAGGTGTGTAAGTGGCCGGACCAGCCTCTATCCTTGATAGTCCAAACTGAGTGAGGTACGTATCCGTGGTAAGGTTGTCCCTCTTGAGGTCGTACAGGTGCGTATGGTGAGACGGGAATGAATGTAACCGAGGAGCCCCCCCCCCCCCCCCATGATAACCCATGGTCAAGCTCTGCTTCCGGAATGTGAGTGTGGTAATATTTCTGAACAAAGTTCATGTCTGTTGGGGAAAGTGACGAAGACACCCATCATGCCGTGTAATGCGACAGGTCCCAGCACAAAATCTCCGGCCAGGGTTCGATCAGAAGCAACCTAGGTACACAGGGCGAAACAACCATAGTTGCGATAGTTCTACGAAAATTAGCCAGACAACCTGCAGAGGGGGGGTTAAACTGACGCTGCCATTGGGAGGAAGGAGAAGAGGAGCACCACGTCGGTTGGCACCACTATTTGGACAGACAGCACGACAAGGCCAAGGATTAGTAAATTTTGGAGCTCGATGCTACGCTGGGAGGAACCATCGGGATGGTCCCGCGTTTGCATCTGCTGCGAGTGATACGTGGATGCTTTCTACCGCCCTGCTTGATGGCATGCTTAGTCTGCTCCTACGCCTCTCTACGTAGTAGCTTGCAACAATGTTGACTGACCATTTCGCAACTTACACAAACGGACTAGGCCCCCAAATCCGCGAAAGCAGCGTAGAACGTTGATGGATTAAACTGAAAAGGTCGTAGAATGATTATTTCATGGCCTGCCAGGGTCGTCTGGTTGAGCCGCGATAGCCAACACTTGACAACATCCCGTCGAGAAGGAGAAGAGAGGGGCCGAGAGAGAGAGAGAGAGAGAGAGAGAGATGGGTTCATCAATGTTCGGCTGCATCGCATGGTCAACCACACAGATGCAGATACGTACAGCACTCTCCGATCCCAAAAGGGTCTCGAAAGTCTCTGTATCCTTTGGAGGATGCGCCATTGTCATGTGCGCACAAAGCTAGCGGATTGAACAGGCAGAGCCGAAAAGTTTGACTTTCCCAAACGAACAATGCAAACCCGTAAGGCCGGCCCGCTGGGGAAGCCATCTCCCAAAATGTCCGCTTGTCATCATTGACCATGTCCCCTACTTCCCCAGCCTCCATTCTCTGGTTCTCCCTCGTATCTTTTACCTCTGGGGTTCCACGAGGTTCAGAAAATGCTCGGCGGATTAAGCGACTTGCAGCGGTAAGATGCTTCTGGCCTCTTCCCCAAAAGAAACCAAGTGCTCCCTTGCCCACTGGCACAGATGCTGTGTCTGCCCACGGAAGCATTGGAGGACCAAATGGAATGTTTGGGCGGCGGTTTTGTGGTACCATCTGAATCCTTAATTCTGCTTTCCTGTCCCTTCTCTCTGTACTCGCTTGGCGCTCTGCCGTCGCTAACCTCGATAAGATATCATGTGTGTTTCCGTCATCTGTCGCGTCAAGTCAACGGATGCAAGGCAGCAGTTACCAACCAAGGCTACCCCATCCGTCTGCCCATAAACTCCGGCCCATGCTTTTACCCATACTCATCAGGTCCACAACGGCATCACGCCCTTGCCCTTCCGTCCAGGCCCACGCGGGTGGCCTCGCAGACCACCGCTTCTGGGTGTCATGCCGCCACCAATCAGCTCCATGGCCTGCTCGTCAGTGGAAAAATCGGTTGACCGGAAGCCATCGCCCTCCTTGAACACGGTCGCGTAGAGGCTCGAGACGGATTGCGTAAGCTCGTACAATGCCTTGGTGCGGTCGCTATCCGCGTCCGACTGTATCTCGAGTGTTCCGGCCTGCTGGTCAATCTTGCCATCGATCTTGCCGTCAACAATCAAGAAGCCAAGGATGTCCTGAACCTCGGGCTCCGAGATCTTGAGCTGTTTAGCGATCCAGCCTAGCTTCATTCGTGTGTAGGGCGCGATGAGTTTGATGACGCCCTTGGTGCGCATGTTGCGCGTCACCTCATCAATGTTCTCGGCGATGAAGGGGTCGGCAAGGATGTCTTGGTTCTTCTGGAGGACGTTCTCGTAGGCATGGACATCATCGCGCTGATAGGCATCCACTAGCTCTGTCATGGCAGTGATGCGAGGATCTTGTTTGTATGGCTTGGTCTCTTGCGAGTCAAAGGGGTTGATGGTTGACTTGACCAACATGGTCGTAAGAAGCAGGTACTTCAGCACCTGGATGCGCTGCAGCGAACCGGCCTCGTCATAGTTGCGGAAGGACTCGAAGAAGTCTGTCTGGGCCTCGGCCCAATTCTCCTCGCTCATGTGCATCTTTCCACCGCACTCGCGGATGATGCCCATAATCTTGGGATGGGGAACAGCCGATCGTACCTTCAAGGCGCGCTGGTAGAGGCGCTTCAGCTGCTTGTTGTTCTTGGTCTCGGCGTGCATCTGGATCTCGAGGGCGTATATTTCCATAGAATAAGTGCCTTTGCTGGGATCGTCGCTGCCGTCTTCCTTCTGACAAGCTTTGTGAAGATCCCGAAGCTTCTTGGTGACAGTGTTGTAGTCCTTTCGGTCAAGAAGGAGTTTGGCAAGCTTGATGTTCGTCTTGAGCCATAACCTCTCGTTGTTGGTGCTCTGAAAGCTCTCGAGCGTGAGCGAGTAGAATTTCTCGACACACGCCACTGCCTTGGGTCCATCCGACCCTTTCTCGATGTAGTCCAGCATATTGTTGATCGACTTTTCGGAGTAGTTCCTCGTCACAGCCGACTTGACATATGTCAGCAGCTCGGCGTAGTGCTCAGTTGCCTGGTCTCAGTGTCAGCATTTGCCGTCATTCAGTAGATCTCGCCCCGCAGCCCCGGCGTTACCTTTTCATATTGTCCCAGTTTGAACTCAAGCTTTATGGCTTGCTTTAAACCTTTGAATCCCCACTCTCCCTTTTCATCTTCTAATGGTGGTATGCCTAGGAACTCAGCAATGGCATCTTCGGGATCGGTGAGCTTCAGCTGCTTCGCATTGTAGTATTTGTTCTCGATGCCGACGTCTCCGGACTCCTCGTCGTCGTCTTCCTCGTACTCGAAGTCGTACCTTGTTTGGGGTTAGCTCCAGCGATTTCCACGACGAACACCAGGGTGTAAATTCCCAGTTAAGGGGACCTCACTGCTCCTCATCCGACTCCTGCATGAAGTCTTCGTCGTCAGACATTTTGACAGGCGGTTGTAGATCGGCGCAAGGCGAGAAGGTCAATCGTGGATGGACTTCAAAGGAGATACCTTGATGCAAGATCGCAGGAGGAAAGAACGTTGACAGTGGTCGGTTTGTTGTCAAAATCGAGGTGTTAAGGCTAAGTCATTGATGGAAGTGCCAGAATGCCTAGCTGGGCGTGTGGACATTGGAGGCGGGGGAGCTTATCGATTGGCGGACCCACCAGACATATCCGATTGCGCACTGGCCAGGCAGGCAGGCACTCGGGAGGCAACTTTTCCAGGCTCGCAATCATCTAATCTACTTCGTGGTGCCTAGCCGCGCCAACCTTCACTTTCCAAACTCGAATTTCAATCAACTCCATCCACCACGACCGCTTCTCTACATCGCGCATCCCCGTAGTCCTTCCGAGCCCCATTTTAAATATCTCGCGAGAACAGTCGGCAATATGGGTGGCGATCTCAACCTAAAGAAGAGTTTCCACCCTTCTCTCATCAAGAACCAGGCCAAGGTCTGGGAGGAGGAACGGAAGGCCCTCGAAGAGCGCAAGAAAACACAGCAGAGGATCAACGAACTCAAGGAGGAGCGTGAACGTGAAGAGCTCCAGAAGAAGCTCGAGGCCGCCGGTCACACCAAACGAGTCGACCGCGTCGAGTTTCTATACAGTGGCCCCACCGATGGACAAACCGGCACAACAGAGGAGCGCGAGAGCTATCTCCTGGGCAAGCGCCGCATCGACCACATCCTCAAAGGCACCGAACACAAGAATCTGGAGAAGCAGGCTGGCCAAGAGAGTTTCATGGCATTGCAGACGGCCAACACAGCACGAGATACGGCAGCCAAGGTTCGAGAAGACCCTCTGCTCGCCATCAAGAGACAAGAGCAAGCTGCTTACGAGGCGATGATGAACGACCCCATCAAGCGAAGACAGTTGCTGGCGTCTATGGGCATGGCAGATGACAAGTTGAATTCAAAGGGCAAGGAAGACAGGCACAAGAGGAGACATAATCACAGCCATCGCGGTGGCGATGACGACAGAGAGCGGCACCGAAAGAGGCGCCGATCCTACTCTAGATCCAGGAGCCCACGCCGTCGAAGAGGTGACTCTAGGGACGAAGATCGAGACGATAGGCCGCGGCGTCGCAGCGACTCCGAGGACAGACATAACCATCGACACAGGCGGACTTCGAGATCGAGGTCGCCCCGCAGACGCGATTCAGCCGACAAGCCTGACTATGCCAGGCGAGACCGCAGCAACCGCAAGGAAGATCGCGAACGGCCACGGCATGGCTCAGTTTCCGACGAAGATCGTGCCATCAGGCGACGAGAAAGGTCACCCCGTGGCAGTGACAGGCGAGATAACGGCAACGGGGATGCATCAAGGCCTAGGGACCGCAGGAACCACGACAACTGGCGTCAAGACCAAGGTAGGCGGTCGGATGATCGCGTCAGTGACAGCAAAGATGCGAGCAATCAGGCTGCGGACGAGGAAAGGGCACGAAAGCTGGCGGCCATGCAAGCCGCGGCTTCGGACCTCGACACCGACCGAGTCCGCCGTTTGGCGGCGTTGGAGGAACGGGAGAAGGCTGCACGGGACGCCGACAACCAGGCAAGAGAACGGTCCTCCAAGTACGGGGGCAGAGAGTTCGTCAACGGCCTGCATCGCAAGGCTGGCAATATGAGCTTGGGCGAGAGGATGGGCCGGGGCAGGCAAGGGCTGCAGCGGGATGACGACTGAGAGGACGACGCGCAGAACACGGCGGAAAACACAGGGCGGGCCGGGGAAGGACCAGCCTTTCGCGGAGCAGATAGGAGGCGAACGGAACATGATAGGTTTGGTGTACTTGCCTTGGTAGCTCAAACGCAAAACAGCGGGGGCCGGGTACGCGGGGAACGGGCCTTGGTAGCACTGGCTACCTACCTAGCTGATGATCGACCATGTATGGCCCGACAGGATGACGGCTGGAATGCGGGATTTCGTGATGAGGGGTTTTTCGGGATAGGACCCCCCGCATGACATGACGGAAAGCTGTTTCCGGCTGCATGTCGTCAAGTGTTTCTACCAGAACGTCAAGCGGCATACATATTTGCGGGGAGCCAAAATCGGGAGATAGACGAACGAGTTAGCATACACAAGAGATCAAATACCCGCCCGGCACCTAAGTGACTGGGCACTGAGATATACAGGGACAATGGCATTCTCGGTTCCATGGCAACAGTGTGCTGTGCTATGCTGTGATGTGATGTGATGTGCTGTTGCTGCGTAACTGGTGTGCTCTGACGGCATGTCATCCACAAGCCAGCAGAAGGGACTCTGGGGTCGTGGCGGAGGGTGGGAGACCCAAAGCACGCACGCAAGGGAGTGGCAAGAAGGCGCTTGGCGGGGCGACGAGCGTCGCAACCCTCTGCTGTGCCTCACAGGCTCAATGCGCGCGGCGTTGTGTCTCCATGGAGGCCCCTGATGGTAGTCCAGTGCGTGGGCGGGCTGGTCGTCTCGCAGCTAGCTGCGGTTGCTGTCTGTCTGTCTGTCTGTCTGCCTGGACTGGTTGACTGGCTGCTCCCGGGGCTTCTTTCGAATCAAACTTCGGCGCTTTGCGGCGGGAGTGCTGCCGGGATATGCCTGTTCTAAATGGCGGCGATTCCTCGGCCTACAATGAATGGGGGTTTCTGTCGGAACAGTCAAGTTGTTTCGTCGGGGCATGAGTCGTGCTGTCGTGTCCATGCTTTATGTATGGAGTTGAGGGAAATGGATAAGAGTGAGGTTTGTGAAGATGCAGTAAAACAGGATGACTGTAACCGACATTTTCGTAGACGGTGGTTTTGATTGATATCGGACGATGCTTAAGATAAGGGACCTGAGCAGCAGCATGTGTATAGATAGCATTGTAGGTATATACCTGTATGTCTTCTTTTTGCTTTTGGGTGTGGCGATATTCGATGTTCACCAGAGCGGGAGTGACAGACTTTGCGCCCGAGGGGTTTCTCGAGCGCCACTGCGTTCCGCCATGCGGAGAGAGGGAGACGGGCAAACAGCCAATCTCCATTGTTGCTTTGCTGATGCTCTTCTGGAAGAACAAGCTCGGAGGGTTATTTTATTTTATTTTTTTATCTTTTACTTCCTTTTTTCTTGTTGTTGGCCATAGACTTGAGCGGGAAGATTATGATTATGGCTTAGAGAAACTAGAGATTGACGAGAGTACCTACGCTTCCCCCCTTTCTTTTCGGCTGATGCAGGTATTCCCTGCCAGAGGGTGGATCGGATGTCTGCAATCTGATAGATAGTGCATGCAGACAAGCCCGGGCGCGTGCTGTTATTTGATGGAGAATTCCCCACCCCTAAGCCATGATGATAATTGTGTACTTCTTTGCGCTGCGCTGCGCTCAGCTCTCCCATCCACATGGAATCAAGCCTCGGCCCGGGGATCGAGCTCCTCCTTGGAAAAAGAGGCAAGGCCACTACCTACATGCATGGTAATTAGTGTAGACAGATTGTGCGTATCCGTACGGAGGTCAAAGTCAAGGATGCGGGAAGTGGAGGCGCCCAGCTAGTGCCAGTGACATTCACCAGCTGGATTTGGCCCCCTCCCTTCCCCCCTTCTTGTTCGGCCTTGTTTACTTGTTTCCCATAGGCAACAGACGCTGCTGCCCCCTCCCTCCCTACCTAGTCCCCCTGTATTGTGTATTGCCGTTGTGTGGTTGCTGGTGCAAAGAGAGGAGAGAAGGTGAAACAGTGCGGTTGAGTGCCAGCTTGTGTACACAGTAATTACTGTAGGAACAGAGTACGGATACTCTGTTCTCAGTGCGAACACAGGGTAACTGCCATGTACCAGTAGCAGTCTGTGTACCTTGGGTACCTACCTAAGTGGTAAGCACCTGACCGGTATCTAGGCAGGTCAGTGTCCAATTTCAAATTGTTCCTGGTTGCTTCCTCCTCTTTCAGCGGGTGGGCTGGGTGGTGCGCATCCAGCTAGCTACCTAGGTAGCTAGCTGCTGCGCGGCGTGGCGTGGCGTGGCTTGCTTCCCTTCCCTTTTCTTCCCTTCCCTTCCCTCCCCAGTCCAGTCCACAGTCCCTCCCTCCCCCTTTCAGTCCCAGAGCCCCTTCTCTCGCATTTCATCCCAGGCTAACCCCAGCAACCTAGATCTTAACCTTGTCTGTTCTTGGTCTTTTCTGCTCCATTCTGCTGCCCTTCTGACTTCATCTCCGCCAATTGAGTAATTAACCTGTGTACTATCTCCCAACCCAATTTCCTGCTGCTGTATTCGGATCATTCTACCACCCCATCCCCTCCCCATTTCGCTGCATACCTACGGAGTACTGTACCCAGGTACCCAGCATAGATAGGCACTGCATGCAACTCCAAGTTGCACTACAGAGACTCTGCTCTTGCATATTTTTATTTATCTCTTGCCTTACGTTGCTTTACTGCACAACATTGAGCAGCGCTCCGCGCTCTCCACCCCACAGTCCACCTCAGCCCGGCTGGCCCTTTCTTTCCTCTCTCCAGAAACAGAAACGGTACCGTAGCATAGCACTGCCAAAGGCAGGCGCGTACTCCATCGTACCTTCCTTACTATACTTCTTTTGTTCTCTCCCCCACCTTTCCCTTCCCTCATCTTACCTCACCTCACCTGAAGGGAACGGCTGCCGTACCTTCCCTCACACTTTACCATCCTTCTCTGAGGCGCCGACTGTCAGCCTTTCTTTGTTACGCTTCCTTTTGCCGTCGCACATCACCGATTCAGATTCAGATTCAGATTGAGATTCGGATTCAGATTCAGACCTAGACCCAACTGCAAATACCCAACAGCCACCTCATTGACTGATCAACAAACAAACCACCCATCTTTGTTAGCGCCCTCTTCTCGACTTCTCTCGTTCTCCACCCACGAACAAGCAAGCAAACAAACCTTGTAACCTGTCAACTTGCCCTCATCTCCATCCCCTCTAAACATATCAAGCTTTTTTTTTTCTTCGCAACGCCATTCTTCAGTCGGACCAAGAATTGCCCACCATGCCTTTGTGTGGAGGATCTAAGACCGTCCAGCGCAAGCTGGTCCTTCTGTGAGACCTGCTCTCCTCCCCATCTCCCATCCTTGCCTCTATTATTCGGCTGGTTGGCTGGCTGGCTGGCTGGCTGCCTACCTGCGACTGGTGGACTTTGGCTGATTGCTTCCTCTCCTTCAGCGGCGATGGCGCGTGCGGCAAGACATCACTGTTGAACGTCTTTACCAGAGGGTAAGTTTGGCTTTCAACCCCAGTTCGCTCGCTCAACATGCTAGGGTCGCAAGCCCTTTGATGGCACTTTCCTTGCTGACTTGCCTTAGCTACTTCCCGACTGTCTATGAACCCACCGTCTTCGAGAACTACGTCCATGGTACGCGATCTTCCTCCCACCAATATCCGCGAAAGGCGCGCCGCCGCCGCCGCCGTCGTCGTCGTCGTCGTCGTCGTCCGCTGCTGCTGTCGCAAGCCCCTTTTCGCCAAACAGTCTGCTAACTCCGATCCCGCTAGACATCTTCGTTGACAACGTCCACATCGAGCTTTCTCTCTGGGATACCGCTGGCCAAGAAGAATTCGATCGTCTTCGGAGCTTGTCTTACGGTAGGGTCATCGCTCAGAGTTGATTGGACAACATTGGCTTACTAGGCGCAGACGATACCGACTTGATCATGCTGTGCTACAGCGTTGACAGCAAGGACTCCCTCGAGAACGTTGAGAGCAAATGGGTCGGCGAGATTGCAGACAACTGCCCCGGCGTCAAGCTCGTCCTAGTCGCACTCAAGTGCGATCTCCGCGAGGCCGACAACGAGGAGGAGGAGGGCACCGAGGGCCAGCAGCGCGAAAAGCGTCCCATGATCAACTATGAGCAAGGTCTGGAGGTCGCCCGTCGCATCAACGCCCTCCGCTACCTCGAGTGCTCCGCCATGCGCAACCGCGGCGTCAACGAGGCCTTCACCGAGGCTGCTCGCGTCGCCCTCAGCGTCAAGAAGGACCGCGAAGAGTCTCAGTGCGTCGTCATGTGAGCGCGAGCGGGTTTGTGTCCGAGGACATGCGTCTCCCACTTTCGGCATTCTTCGCTCTCCCATGACCACGATCGAACCGGCGGTCCTTGTTTCTGGCGGGATCGGGGATGGAAATACCATTTTCAGTATTGCACTCGGTCACTCGGAAAGGCGTCGGCGTTCTCACGGATTAGTACTTGCAACCTCGATTTTCTTTACGCACTCTCGCATTACCCGATTACGTCCTTTTATTGCAGCTCGTCCAGCTCCTTGGGCAGACGCGACCTTTTTCTTCTCTTGTTTTCGACCACTCTACGGACTTGTGATCGACACGACTTTTCTCGATACCTCTGGGCACCGGCCGCATTTGAGCACAATTGTACACATACCCGTTTCGCTTTTCGACGCACATAAGGGCTTGGAGGGCCAGGCTTGTTTTCTTCTCGCTGTTTTTACTCCCGATGGCGTATACACATGAACAACATGGCCACAGAGGGGCGGCGGGCTTGGCAGGTGGCAGGTTGTAGGTGGATGGCACATGCGTGTTTTCTGGCTACTAGACTTCTCAGATGGGGATGGCAAAAAGCAGTCAGCCCGTCTTCAGACTCCTTCATTGACTGGTACAGGCATAAAAGTTGTCCCTAGACGATGTTTATTAAACTGAATTGTCCATATGCCACCGTTGTATCTCTGCGTCGCGATCGAAGGACACTGAAAACTCTTGTGTGTATGTGGCAAACGACGCATGCCCCCCCCCCCCCCCCGGCGATAGTCTGCGACGGGATGATAGAAAATCTCACCAGCGACACAATTAGGAAACATGCGGCGCGTTCTTAATGCTGGGCCTGGTCTGGTCTTTTGGTTTTGTTTCTCAAGAGTCAGTCAGGCACGGGCTGAATCGTGTTTGTTTAGTGTCCAGGCCGAGGGTTGACGACGGGGTTTTGGGAACACCCTAGATCATCTACTGATGTTCGGAGCTCGGGGCTCAGTCGATGATCCGTCGAAGTCGGACTGCGGACCGGAGCGATCAGGCGAGATTCCCGATTACTGTACGTGTAATCGACAGTCAGCATCTTAGCCACGTCTTACGGAGGGAACGTGACCCTGGCTGCATTCACCGCCGCTCTACCCGAGTGATGTGATAAGCGAACAACGGACCTCCCCTGGTTGACCTGGGAGTAAGCACCGCACCGCTCCGCCGTTTTGACTGATTACTGACCCGTGCTGTGGACGCAGCCAATTAGACAATCACGGATACGGGAGTAGGTAATGAAACGAAACGTGAGATGGACAAGAAGTTTTGCTAGAATGACTCTCTGGCGTTTCGAAACATGTTGCAATGTATGTAAAAGCAGCCCGTCTACGAGTAATTGTCGGGCTAAAACAGTACAAATCACGACCAAATCGATCACACGGGAGAAGGGAAACATGCACGTTTGGAGCGGGAGCGAAGAAGAAGGGTCTTTGGCCAGCCAGTTTAACTCCTAACTAATAGCGCCACGCTGTAACCATCCTGAACTCCCAGTGTGATGAAACAGCATTCCCGGTCGTGATACACGTCACTTGTAAATAGTAATACACCTGTCTGGAAAGATAGTTGACTCCCGCTTCGTCCCCGTTAGTATGGCGTGGACCTTCTCTCGTGAGTGACAAGGATGGGTAGGGGAAGCTTAGGCATCGCATGCTCGTCTGGTGCGCGTTACAGAATGTTTAATCGCCGTGGCCTAAGCAGGGGTTGTTAGCTTTGCATGTTTGGCTCGAGAGGTTGGATGGTGGTACGCACGCCCCAGGGCCTTGCCACGCTTGGAGACCTCGCGGGCGTGGTATTGCTTGATCTTGGCCCGCCTGGCCTCCTCCTTGGCCTCCTCCTCCAGCCTGCGCACCTCGGCCCTCGCGGCGGCAACGCTCTCGCGGGCGGCGAGCAAGGCGCGGTCGGCCTCCTTCTCGGCGGCCTCGGCGCCCATGACGCGCTCGCGGGCCTGGACGATGCTGGGGTCCATCTCCACTGCGCTGCCGGCGCCGCCGAACTTGTGCAGGATGCCGCGACGGCCGGACGACGCGTCAGGGGAGGTGTGATAGGTCGTCGACGACAAGGACGAACGGGAGGTTGCGGATGTGCGGGTCGTGGGCGTGGGGGACGGGTCACGGCGGGAGCTGAAGATGCTGTGCTTGCGAGAGGCGGGCTCGGCGACGGGCTGGTGGTGGACAGGCTCCGGGGAGGGGTCGCGGCGGGAGCCAAACAGGCCGTGGCGGCGGGGCTCCGGGGGTGGTGGGGTCGGTTCACGGACGGGCTCGGGTGAGGGTTCGCGGCGGCCGCCTCCGAAGAAAGGCATCTTGCTCTATATGTGTGGTTTTGTGAAAAGGGGGTGGGGTAGGAGGAGAGTGAGAATGAGATGGTGCTAGACTGGACCGGGGCTGCCTTTGGTAAGGCTTGGTACTGGTGGTTATGGGTGGTGATTGCGTGGACTCTTACGAGATGAAGACTTGGGATGCTGGATAAGTCGGAAAGGAAAACTCTCGGCGGGGACGGGCAGCGGTTATATCTATCTCGCCCCTCCCTCCCTTTCCTCTCTTCTCCCGGGTGCCATTCTCATTCTCACCCATGACATTATGCCTCAAGCCGCCGTTGTGACCGACGCTGACCTGTCGAGCTAGTTTTACCACAAGGTACCTACCTACCTACCTACCTAGCTAGGTATACTACGTTTGCACAGCGAACGCCCGTGCCGAGACCCTGCCAACCCGGCGGTCGTTTGTTGGCAGGCTGGCAGGGGCGCTGCTGCACAATGATGCCAAGGTGGTGGTCATCCCACAGTCTCTGCGCTGTAGTGTAGCAGCCGCTCCCGACCTTCTGACGAAAGAGTCCAAGATGCCCGGTGTCTAACGGTACTTGGGTTGACTCGGGGTTGGGTGTTGTGCTACTCCAAACCTGTTTTGTCGGTGATCGGCGAGCAAAGATCAACGTCGTCGGTGACGTCAAGGCTTGTTCAGCGAACGGTGCTGCGCTGCGCTGCACCTTAGTTTGAGGGTCTTGGTCGACTAGCCAATTAGAGGCTGTTGATGACGGCTGAACTAGCCTCTTGGGGAAGGACCCCTAGATTCCTACACTGCAAACTGATTATTTGCTCGCGAGCTGGTTCGGGGCCCTGCAGGGTCTTGGTTCGGTCTGTCTTGCCCTCCCCCCTCCGAGACCATGGTCAAGTGACAGGGGGGCAATAAGATCTGCTATGACATCGTGCAGTTCTGAAAGAAACGCGATGAGGCAGGCAGGCAGGTGCGAAAAGGAGGCTTTGCTGGGACGCAAGGGGCACGCACTCCTTGGTGACGAGCTGGCGGGCGGGGGTGGGGGGACACATCTGCGTCTTGATGGCGTTCTGGTGGTCGTGTACCTACATACCTACGTACCTACGTACCTACGTGCCTACCTACCTCCTCGGTGCTTTAGATGAGCTGGCACTGGGTTCTGGCTCGGTTGGCCGGATCGGCCTGGGTTCCAGCCGCGGATGTGACGGTAGAACACTTGACGTTGTGGCTTGCCCGTCCAAAGCTGTGGTGTGGTGTGGTGCGGTCATGGCCATTGATTGTTTGTCAAAGTACAGTCAGTGTTTGGTGAACTCGAGAGATGGTTGCATTCCACACCTTCCCCGAGACACCAAGCATTGCATTGCTTGTTGCGCAAACGCATGTGGGAACAAACATTCACCAGCACCTGTCCAGAGACTCTTTTCCGTGTTCCTTGCACCCAGCTCACGTCACGCTCGTGGTGGGTTTGACCACGACACAGTGCAGGGTGCATCGCGTGGATCTATCTGATCGGGCTGGTTTCCAGGGAAGTAATACGGCACCAAGTCAAGGAAGGCCTGTCTGTGTACGCAGCCTGTTCGGGGCTTCATTTCTGCCCTGAATATCATATCATGCCCAGAGCCTCTTCTCTCAGTCTTCAGAGGAAATAAAGCTTCTTGGCAACTTCGCGGGTGATGTTACCGTTCCGGGACACAATTTTACAAGCTGGCCATCCATCACGACACCGGCCGCTCCGACCGCTCCAAGTTTCCAATCTATGAGAGCAATGCTTACCACTCGCCAGCGATACGTTTCCTGGCCCACTGATAATGGACTGAAGTGACGAGACACGGCCGACTTTGGGGGATCTGGACCGCAATACTGCCCATCTCGTTCCGATAACAACGCTACGTGTAGGCCCCATATTCAGTCACGACTTCGCGACACCTTTCTCGAGCTCGCCTTCTGCTGGCTCGTTACTGGCCCATGCCATCCACGCAACTGCAATGATAAACTTGACCACGCCGGAGATCCAGAGCGCCCCGGGCATGCCAGCCTGGCTTCTTTGCAACCAACCACCAATTACACCCCCCAGAATAAGCAGGACCACCGCCAAAAATCTCCTGTTCCTGTTTGGGTTTTCCCTCAGGGGAGCGAATAGCTTGGGGTCCGAGAGCAGATCGCAGTAGACACTGGTGAGCACATTGGTAGGAACCTCGTTGTAGCCCAGTATTCTGCTAGTCACAATTTGTCCGCCAAATTGGAAAGCGAGGAGAGCAAGTGGTACCATGACAAGGGGGTCCTCCGAGGTCTCGAACTCGTGGCTTGAGTCGGAACCCTGGACGGATTTAGCCCCGAAGTCGGCGATGAGACGGGTCTGGGAAAATGCGGCGGCGAGCAAGATGAGAGATGCCTGCAGAAGGAACGAGAGCACAAGGGTGCTTCTCCGCTTGGGATGGATGTGCCTCGACTTGGAAAAGAAGAAGCATCCGAGCCAGAATGCGGCGATGGAGCTGAGAGACTTGAGCCAAAGGAGCGGCTCGCCAGCCGGGAGACGGGAGGCACCAAGAGCCATGAATATGGTGTTGCCTTGTACAGAATTAGCATCACGCACTAGTGTCACGCCTCAGTGCTTTCGTGCTGCATCGATAGTGAACTGACCCGTTTGCATGCTGACGAAGACTCCGGCGGCATTGACCGCTACGCTGTCGCACAACCCAGACACCAGACAGCAGGCGAGGACGGGTATATCGGTGTAATGAATGTTGACATCGTCACGGAGCCAATCGACAACAGTCCGCTTCGGTTGGACATGGTGCGCCTGCGGCGTGTTTCCGAGTCCGGTGTCAGAAGAGTCTCCGGCTCGAGGGCCATTCTGTGCGCTCATATTGGCAACCGTAATAGCGATGGCGAGTCCACAGATGGTGGGGTCAGAAGGGAAGAAAGGGAGAGGAGAGGGAAAGAATCCAGACCGTTATATGCGTAAGCTGCGCCATGAAACAACAAAAAGAAGAAGAAGAAGAAGAAAACCACGACGACCACCACCACCCAGTCTCTCATTCCATAGCCCCCTGTCTGGGGCTGGTATTGCGTTATCGCATCTGGGCATGTCGTTTGGTCAGTTGACAGGGCGCTTTCTTCAGTACTATTACCTGTCGGGTAAGGGCCCGTCTCATTGAACCCACCGCTGGGTAGTCGGAAACGGACTGGGTTGTCGTGAGTCACGCTCTGTGTTGGTGAGGCTCGGGGGCGATGTGGGCATCAGCCCGGGTAGATTGCCGAGGTGATGTTGGCAGTGTCATGTCTAGCCCAACCTCACAAATCGCCATTGACGATGCGGCTTCCTTCCGACGAGGATTACAGAGTGCCCAGGCCAGACCGAGGCCGTGGGACCACGGCTGTCAAGTCAATCAACATATATTGTCGTGGCTTGGGCTTAGACCGACTTCGGTTTAGACAAGCCGTTGGGCGACTGTGCCAAACCCGGCCACGACCGGAAAAGCAGGGGGGGGAAGAAAGAGAAAAAAAAAAAAAAAAAAAACTGCGTTCTAGCGGCTGCTCAACCATTTAAGAATGTGGGGCGGCTGGGCCGGCCATAACCCGGATGTTTGGACCCGCTATCAGGCCGAACACGCGAAGATTCACCTTTTAGTCATCTCACCCCGCCCACCTTATCATTTTGTGCCTCTCATGAGATGGGGTTTTGAGTCTTTAAATCTCCAGCCATCTCGGTTTAGCAAACACCATGTTTCCCATGTCGTATATCCGTCTACCGGCATTTGACACAGCCAACTACGCATCTGGCCAGGAATGGAGTAAAGATTAATGCCAGGGCTGTCCCGCCCGCGCCATAATTTGCACAATGCACTATATATCGCAAAGGGGAGAATGGCACCAGCACAGCAGCCACGTGACGTATGTACCGAGTTGAAATGGATAACACCAAAACAAATTCACCTAATGATGATATTCGCACCTACTGTATGCATGTATGTACTCCGTACGTAGTTTAGCAATCCGCTGGAAAGCAGGCACGTTTATGAGCTCTTGTGCCATGTCCCATGTATTGATCTATTCTCTTCTCCTCCAATAGCAAGGGCTTTGCCCCTGGAAGCCAAGAAACAATCTCGGGATCACCATCAGAGTTTCCCAGTCAGTCACCCCCAAGAGCTGTAAATAATCTCTGCCGGTGCCACCACGAACCGGACCCCAGGCTACTGCACTTCTCTGGTTCGACCGATAATTGGCATGCTAACCCTTGTGGAAACGCTGTCCGTTGCAGGCGCAGCTCCACGACCCCAAAAGAGGAGCAGGAGACATTGGCACCCCCCCTTAAATCACCATGCTGATTGCCGCGATGCTGGCATACCCTGGTCCGTCTCGCCTCGCCTCTTTCTCTCTGCCTCGCAGAGATTGAGACGAGGCCGCCTCCTATCATTGTTCTGCTCTCCGTTGTCCGCCCCCCCACCTTTTCTCTCCCCCCCCAATTGTAACTCAATGGGTCGTCTGTGCTTCCATCATATTGCCAGTCCCCCCGGTGTTCATCCTGATGTGTCCACGCTCCTTTTTCAACTCGGTTTCTGAGCCCACCCTCCTAGTATCGACGCTCGCTCGAAAGTCTCTCCTTTGACTCTCCGTTCCAGCACCACAGCGGGTTGGCTTGTCTGCCAAACTGCTGGTTTTAACTCTCTTTCGGTCGCTAAATACGGACACATACACACACACACACTCTCTCTCTCTCTCTCTCTGCCTCTCACTCTCGTCACTCATTTCTTCCACTGCATGTTGCCGGGCGCGCCGTGCTTTGTTAACCATCTTTCCTTGCGATACTAGACGTATTGCTTTCTAGCCCTATTTTCGCGCATCGCATCGCATCGCATCGCGTCCCATCATCCCCTCCGACTGATAGGCGCCGTCTGGATTTCAAGCGCAAATCTTGCCTCCTCAACCTCCCGTCGCTCCACTATCCATCCGTGCGATTACTGCAACTTGGATTTGACAGCCATGCTGTCGCAATACGCTCTTCCGGCCGTGGCGCTGCTGGCATCGTTTGCCCAGCCCACACTCGCCCAAGTCTCAACCAAATGCAATCCGATGAACACAACTTGTCCCGCCGACCCGGCCTTCGGCATGGACTACAGCTTCAACTTCAACGCGACGCCGCCTAGCGACGCCTGGGAGACCACCGTCGAGCCCGTCAAGTACACCGCCGAGAATGGTGCCGAGTTCACAATCACCAAGCAGGGCGACTCTCCAACGATTCGGACCAAGTTCTACTTCTTTTGGGGTCGCACCGAGATCCATATGAGGGCAGCCAAGGGCAGGGGCATTGTGAGCTCCATGATGTGGCTTAGCGATACGTTGGATGAGGTCGACTGGGAGTTTCTTGGTGTCAAGAACGATGCCCTCAGCAACTACTTTGGCAAGGGTGTCGAGGACTGGAACAACGGCGATGAGCATCCGGTGACGGGGAGTATCCACGATGATTTCAACAACTATACCTGCGTCTGGACAAAGGAGAAGCTCGAGTGGTGGATCAATGGAAACAACGTGCGCACTCTTCTCCCCAAGGACGCCAACAACTCCGTGGCTTATCCCCAGACGCCAATGCGCCTCAGCCTCGGTATCTGGGCGGGTGGTGACCCCCGCATGGCCAAAGGAACCCAGGAGTGGGCTGGGGGCGAAACCGACTACGCTGCTGGCCCTTACACCATGTATGTCAAGTCTGCCCAAGTGACCGACTATAGCTCTGGGAAGGAATACTCTTTCGGGGACAAGTCGGGCTCGTGGGAGAGCATCAAGATTGCCGAGTAAGTCGCGCCCAGCCCAGCCCACCACTAGAACATGCTGCTGCTGCTTGCCGTACTAACAACATCTTCTGCAAAGGGGCAACTCGACCGTCAAAGAAGCTCTGTTGGCGGAACCTAGCAAGTCCGTCAGCGAAAAGTTCGACGCACTAAGCCCGACCGCAAAGACTGCCGTGTACGCCGGGGGTGTCGGCGTGGGCTGCGCCCTCATCGCCTTCGGTCTTTATTACTTCATCCGCCAGCGTAGGCGCGGTGCCGCCGAAGCAAGACTTGCTGCCGAAAAGGCCGAAAACGAGCGCCTCGAGCTCGAAGGCTTCAACAAACGCGGTGTTGATCCCGACTCCTTCGCCGGATCGACGGGCACCGAGTACAACGCCGCAGAGTTCAGCAAGAGCGGAATGGCGCAAGGGAACGCCTACAGCGTCCCCGCGACCCAGGAGAAGGATGTCTGGGACTCTGCCCCGACGGCTGCTGGCACGGTCGGTGCAGGTGCCGCGTACAGCGACTCGCACAACGGCCTGGGACAAATGGCGTCCCCGTTGCGGACGCAGAGCCCTGGTATGCCACCTTCGGGCCCTCTTCCAGCGGCTCCGAGCCGTAGCACCTCTCAAGGTGGATATTCCAGACTCGGGTCGCCCGACAGTCTGCACAGCCCTCCGCCCATGAGTCCGCCCTCGCAAGGGTACAGCAACCATGGCTTCAGCAACCAGCAGGGCTATGGCGATGGTGGCTATGGGGGTGCGAATCAGGGACACTGGAACAATGGAGGCTCTCAGGGCGGCTTCCGGTGATGTCGTTCGTGTTGTCTTCATGACCCTCTCGTTCATCTTTCCATCAACATGCTCGGGTTCCCTTTTGGTTTCTTTTTGTCAGCATGCATAAACACCTGAGCGATTTCCAATCTTGGCCTTATCCGAATCGCTTCGAAGCGAGGAAGAGAAGCCCCCGCCGACAGTTGTTTTTCCTCCATCTCGCTGCCGAGATATCCCGCAGTGTATTTCGGCCCATGATAGCGCTTTTACGAGTTTCAATATACGGTCTGTTTGACCATCTGCCGCGCCCCATGTGTCTGTCGGGTGATGGCGCCTATTAGCGGCTTTCCCCAGGCGGCGATAGCACGCTCCAATGGCTGCTGCTGGATTGTCTTGCGCGATTATGGTTTGCCCAAGACGCCTGTGCGTGAACCGGCTCGTACGTCGACTGCATGCGACGAGCGTCTGGCATAAGCAACCGAACTAACATGAACGTGGCAATTCGAACATCTGTTTCGAAACTGGTTAAAGGCATAAGCGTTCGTGATGTGATGTTGGCATGGTGTTGAGCAATGTGACGAACGCCTCCCGACCCCGGAAATCGACCAAAGGGGACTCTGATATCATACATGCCGCCCCCTGGTTATTGCCTGGCTCGGTCCAACATGCAGACGACTCCATCGCCGAAGAACTGCGAACTACAATCTTGGCCGGCTGTGTAGTTCATGCCAGGAGCCAGAACATCGGCGCAACAATATGCTCAAGCTCCCGATCAATGAAAGGAGGCCATTGATGTGAACCCCCCGGCAACTCTCAATGCTGACGAGGCGAACCAAGGTTTGCTCATGTTTCGAATCACATTTTTCGGCAGCATTGCCGTCCGCACCAACCTTGCTGGGTGGGTGGTTCGTGCTGACGGCTGAGGGGCCGAACTACAATGCAAACAGCAGCACAAGGCTCAAGCTATCCGAGCGTCTGTCAACGCATCTGTAGGGGAAGATGCCAAGTGCAGGACCTTGGTTTTGGGGGGACGAACTGCCATTCGGTTAGAGGTCTCGAACATTTAGCCGTTTGGAACTGCTGTCGTGGAAATTCAATACGGTATGATGTCTATTCATCTCCCGCGGAGCTCAGACGTATGGACTCAGACGGCTATGCAAGTCTCGACATCCTGCTGGTTTGGCCTAACCGAAACTACTCTGGTACTCAAGCTGAATGTTTTTCACATGGCTGCCAGTGCGGCAACTAGTATGAAATAATCTAGTATGACTCGAATGACGCCAATAAGTGGCGGACGATTCAGAGTGTTTGCGATCATCCTCTTGGTAAGAGTAAGGGTTGGTCGGATGTGTTTCCGGCACCGTCGGCCCCCTAAAC
Source organism: Colletotrichum caudatum (assembly GCA_030867225.1). NCBI lineage: Eukaryota > Fungi > Ascomycota > Sordariomycetes > Glomerellales > Glomerellaceae > Colletotrichum > Colletotrichum caudatum. The sequence continues at coordinate 58,505 of MU846154.1, forward strand.
AGAAGTCCGATCTCACAGACAAAGCTGTTTGTTTGCATATTTCCCCATTACTCCAATCGCGGTACTGAATTTTGACTTGACTGTAGAAGATTTCAAACGCAAGATCAATACCCTTTTCACATACACGTTACTTGCCAGTCTGAACAATAAGGGGGTTTCCGTAGACAACACTGACTTACGTGCGACTATAATTAGCTAATGCACTGATGAATATTTATCTGCCGTATTAACGCGTTACAGTCATATTCCCAGTCAATGTCGCATATATGCTAGATAAAGTTAGCATGACACGAAGCTGCTTGCATTGTACCCCGTCCCATGTTGGAAAACTGGCAAAGCTGCCAGAATCGCGCCCCAGCTTGCCGATTTCAAGTTGGGCTACCCGGTTCGCCTTCTTAGGCTGGTGCGGAAGTTAACAGTCCATTTGATTGCATTTGCAAAGGATGAAATCACCTTCAAGCAGCTCATGCATTGAGGTTGAAGCTTTGGTACACCGCACAGCGGCTACGAACCCTTATCGATATATCACCAGACAACCGTCATATACCGCATTGTTTACACTTCTGTTTCTGCATAGAGTATGCGGTCCAACTTCAGCTAGGAATATGCGCATTTCGTAGGCGGCAGTTAACAGGTTTATGCCCATCCGCCGACATATTTCGTCTGAAAAGGAAAGGGCAAACTGACCAAGTGCAGGAACCAAGCCGTGGATGACAGCTTGATTGAGCCTGTATGATATGCGGCTGGGACACGAAAGCGGCGGGAGTGTTGGTAAGAACGCTGGTTGACATCGAAGTACCAACCGGTGTTGAACATGGCATCAACTGAGGCTGTACCCGGCGTAATGCAGACGACCAGCATATTGATCTTCTCAATGATTGTATCCGTACCAAGAGATTGACTTGAGGCTTGCAAGTTGACCAACTATAAAGGATACGTCTCCAGCCCACGATAATCACATCATTCTCATCATCAAACAGACAATCAAACAACCAAGCGACTCAATCCCTAAAAGCTCAGGATACCATTCCAACCTCGCCTATCTTCCGCCCTCCATCTTTCGCCTCTCGTCTTACATCTTTCATCTTATCCGAACCCGCAATCCCACACACCATCAAAATGCTTTACTCAAAGATCCTCATGGCTGCCATTGCTGGCATCTCTTGTGTGGCAGCCCTGCCAGCTGACCCCCCCAAGGATGTTGAGATCTTCCGCCGGGGCGATTGCCGCGATGAGCGAGATGACCTCTACTGCGGCCGGAGTGTCACCGAGTTTACTAAATATGGTGCGTTCTTGTTCGCATATTTGCAGTTGAAGCAACTGACAATGGTCCCAGATGCGAACAGCAGACTCTGCTACAATGACGGAACGAACAGGCTCTTCTGTGCCATTCGCGAGCAGCAGCAACTGGCCTATGAGATTCTCCGGGAGTGGACAAGAATCCAGGTGTGTGGACTGAACCAGTACTATGGTTTCAGAGAGCGTCGCTGCGAGTGCTACCGCCGTCGCGATGGTAGTGACAGAGACCGCTGCGACCGTGACGACGACTATGGCCGTGATAACCACGACCCCAACTGCAAGGGTGATGACATTCCTTTCTGCGCCGCCAACGAGCTTCTGATCATTACCTATGGTAAAGCGAACGCCCTTTTTCGTGTCCGAAAATACTTTGGCTAACCATACGACAGACCGTAACAACATCCTTTGCGACAGGAACGGAGGCAACTACGTTTTCTGTGCCAGCAGGGAGCGCGGTGCCGCCCGCGACAAGGCCGAAGACCACTTCCGTGGTCGTCGTAACTAGCAGTAGATCTAGTCAGTTCCGTCCATTGACGGTTATAATTCGTAACTTCTCGGATCCATTGGTCAGGGATTAGAGTCCGGAATAGCTTGGGCTTGTGAGGTGGTAAAGGGCATACTGGGCTGTTAACTAATATGTTGATTTGTCTGTTTTTCGCCGAGTGCTTGGTGGGATTATTGTTTATTAAGAAGTAATAATAAGAGAGATCGTACGTTTGTCGAATAAAGCCTCCTCATCTGAATACTTTTGATAGTTGACTTGTTTGTAACGAAAGAAAAAAAACCAAGCTACAAATCAGCTAGAACCGTTAGTTTACAAAATATTTTTGACGCCAACTCTAGTGTCTTCTCGCGCTCCATTCTTGCAAAATCACGCAAATGCTGAATCTTTTCTCTGTGCTACGTGTCCAGGGCCTTCGTCATCAGCTAAGGGGAAAGTGTGAAAGATGCGGGAGAATGGTAATGCACTGAAAAAGATACATGAGTATAACTATGCAGTTTTTTTGCTGGTTCGATTTGTCAACGATGTGTCAAGGATAGACCCAGGGGCAATGCAATTGAGTTCTGATAATCGTCCAGTTTCCCGCCATGGTCGCAACATTGTGGCGAAGCCTTGACTATGGATATCGAAGTTTATCTCATCGAACTGATTAGAATTCGTTCCATCATCAGGACTGAATATATACAACAGTGTTTGAACATGAACAATAAAGCTCGGAACGGCGACGGTGTACTCAAGTACCCACGTGGGTTTCTGGCCCAAATCGTCCCAACCTTGGTGATTGATGAGCCATTCCCAAAGTTCACGAGGGCGGATTGAGACCCAAAATCCCGGAACAACTATCGTAAAAACCTGTAGCTCCGTCTCTTCTAATATGGCTATTTGACAATAGCTCTCGCCACGCAGTTAGCGGTTACTCTGACCATACTGGTTGGCCACGAGCCACAAGTGACAAGTTGACAGCTAGGTTTCCCAACCGCCTCCCCGAGCACTCAATCACTTCCAAACCTACATATATGTAAACAGACAAAGTGCAGTTGTTGTAAGAGAACGATTTGTAAGTCTAGTGCAGCTAATCTTTTGGACAGCGGCATGCAGGGTGCCAACGTTTCCGAAAGATGACACTTGTGCATGCGTTGTGCTTGTAAATATAAATAGGAAAAGAGAAAACACCCGTCATATCAATTGAATGAATGACTGACTCGAAAAGCCAGTATATTTTCCATTTAGACTTGGTAATAATACCGTTATCCAGTAGGATCTCGCCATAACCTATGTTCGCGCCCAAATCATTAACAAAACTTTTGATGCTTGCAGATAGCCTGCTCAAACCAATCAAACATGCTTTGCGCTTTAGTTGGATCAAAAACCCGCGCATGTTGCTGGTAGTACTTGCAAAATGGGAGGTATGTGGTCGAAGGACCTGAGTGAGGGCTCGGAAGCACTTCCATCCAGGGAGAAAGCTGCAAACTCCAGTCAACTAGACCCAGCCTCCACGTTCTCAACCATCTCAAAGCTATAAAGCTGTGGAGTATGCTCGTTTTCTCTCCTCAAGATATACCCGTTGAACCACCAAGGCAAAACCTCCTTCAGTTGGAAGGAGGCGTGTCGTCGCGTCGGGACCGAGAAGACTTCATCCAACTCCTCGAGAGAGCGCTGTTTTGTCTCTGGGAGGAATAGAAATATGGCAACCAAACACACAATGTTCAGCCCCGCGAACATGCTGAACAAGCCCTGTGGCTTCAGAGCTTGTATCAACGGAGGAGTCGTCAGGCCGACAATGACAGCCCAGAAGTTGTTAGTCGCCACTGCCCAGGACATTCCGACCTCGCGATGAGAGAGAGGGAAGACCTCGGACGAGTAGACGAAAGCGCAAGGACCCTCTCCTGGACCGTAAAAGAAAGCGAAGAGGTAAATGAACATTGCGATCAGACCCAGGTGCGCTGGGTTGCTTTGTGGGATGAAGAACGCTACGCCAGCGCCAAGCAATGTCCAACTCATGTTGGGAAAGGTGGCGAGAAGTAGAGTTCTTCTGCCCCAAGTGTCGATAGTGTATAGTGCCGGAATCGCGAAAACAAACATGGCCATGCCGAAACCCCAAGAAGCTAGGAGGGCGACTTTGTTACTTGCTCCAGCTTGTTCGAATAGAGTAGAGGAGTAAAAAGCCATGAGGTTAACTATGAAAGTTGTCAGTAGCGATCACTTCTGTAACGCATGCTCATAGACATTGGAGAATGACTCACCGCCGCAGAACTGCTGAGCGGCCATGATGATGCCTGACGCTTGAGCCGCGCGTCGGTTGCGGGCAACTGTAGCTAGTTCGACGCACCGCGTAAAGAAGTTGCCCTTGGCAAAGCCCGTTGCTGCGATGATGCTTTTCTCCATCTCCAATTGTGAGTGTATGTAATACAAATCCCTAGCAGCGAGGAGACGGTGTCCTCTTAGCCTGAGAAGGGACCGATGGGCCTTGGCGTATCTGCCCTTTTTCAACAACCATCGTGGCGACTCTGGCGTAAAGTAAATTCCAATCAAAAGAGGGACCGCAGGAATCATAGCGGAACCTAGTTGAAGCCTCCATGCGATGTCTCCGAAATCGACAACGACCAAATTTGCTGTAAAACCCAGCATGATACCAAATGCAACAAATAGTTGCCACGACATAACAAGCGCTCCACGGATGCTGGCGGGAGAGTTTTCGGCTGAAAAGACTGGTACGGTAACCTCCATCAAACCCATTCCCATCCCGAGAAAAATTCTGCAGGCCAAGATTTGAGGCCAGCTTTGGCATAGAGCTTGGCCGATAGGGCCGATGAGACCAAAGATGGCGCCGATGAAGATGGTGCCTCGACGACCCATCCAGTTGTTGACGGGGTCTGACAGCCAACAGGCCCTACGGTTACGCGGTTAGCTACATCGATCCACAAACCTGCCCGGGAGTAACATACATGACGCAGATGGCCATGTAAGGCGCGCTGTTGATCGCTCCGATGATCCACGAGTTCCTCTCGCAAGTTCCAGCATTGAGACAGGCTTCCCCTTTGTCCGAGATACCGAAAACCTGAGGGTAAGATAAGTTGGCGCCGTTGGAGCCCGTTTGATCCCATCCCTGAACTGCCGCGCTGATGGAGTTCATGACGATTGTGAAGTAAAGTGCCTTGGGATGCCTCCACCGATGCTCGACTTCCTCCATCAAAATGGATTTGTCCTCCTCAGTCAGTTCGGGTATCTCATTGTAGGCTGTCGGGTTCTGGGCTGCCAGGGCCCCCTTTTTGAAGTACTCGGCGTCTTCTCCCAAGCCATGTTTGGTGGCAAAGTATTCGGCGTCGGTTATCAATTTGGCTTTGGGAATTCCGCCCAAGGGGTTCTTGAGACTGTAAGTTGACAGGGTCAGTGACAAGGAGTTCTCCACAGAAGCCTGGAAGTAATTTTCAGCTTACTGTCCTGTGGCATTTTGGCTGCCAGGCGATGAAGCTCGATCAACAGCATCTCTGTGAACAACTTCGATGGCGTTGTTGGATTTCCGATCGCCTTTGGGACTATTGCAATCCATGAGCTAAGATACAACTGGTAAGGGAGGGGCGGCTTGCATACCTTTCTACGTTGTTGGCTAAAAAGCTAGACATCTCATCGTATCTCTCAGACACCAGTGGTGTCCCTGGCCTAAGTGATAGAGTTGAAATATTGTCTGAATCAATGTAATTGCCCACTTTGGGTGGCCCGAGGTGTAAAAGCAAGCCATGAAGATGGGATGTGGCTATTGATATATACCGGGGGAGGTGGGCAGGGACCCCATGGGGAAACGTGGTACTCCATTAAGTTTAAAAGTCTAATGACTGTCACCTTGAACTTTCCTATCAAGGTTGACTGAACAAATGCCATGCCATATGCAAGATGTGGAAAACCTTCAGGTTTCCAAGGTCCAACACCTAGAGTCTCCAAAAAGGTGCTCGGCTGTAGAACGTTTCATCACTTTACTTACTCTTTCAAGCGATGTATAGCTCATAGAGTATCCGCACATTGCTTGCAGGGCTATTCTTGACAGCTTATTAACGGAGCTTCTTGTTGGAAGCCAATCTGCTGATAGTCGGACCCAGGGCCTGCGAGGCATATTATCAGGGATGGGTTCTCGTTTGCGACCAAGTTTCCCGCCCAGGGTTGGGGATCAAACACCCAGGTACTTGGGTGGTGCACATGCAACTCAAAATTGCATCCGGTCTAAGCTAGTTACCTTTGTAGCAGCCCATAGACACACCCCAGACGGGAACGGAAGCTTCCATGCAGACCTTACCGTAACCTATGCTTGCGGGTGTTTTTACTTCACCGCCTCGTATCGAGTATGTAACTTGAAAAGCTTGCTTATGCTCTGTGGAGATCCGATGAACCCGGGGAGCTCACCGAACTGGCTTATTCGCCGCCAATGATATGGGTGCTCTCCGTCGGCAATCAAATCGAGTGCCGCCACAACTCGTAAAGAGCTAGGCTTTCTGATTTGGATGTAGCATTCATTGGAGTAGTAGATATTTTTACTTTAATTCCTGCGCTCTCTCAACTTTGAGGTGACGGGAAAATGTTGAGAAGCATGGGCCGGAATCTCAAGCCAGAGTCACTGCCGGCGTGATATTGCACGAGAATCCGCAGTGACAAAATCTTACGCGATGAGGAGTAACCCCTCTGGATTTGGGTAGAGCTGGAGTTTCCTTCATGCCTAGTTTTGCCTGCTTAGAAGACGGAATCAACCTCAAAAACAAACGCAATTTGAACGTGTGTCTGGCTTGAAGGCGTTGTAATACTAGATCGGAGGAGCCGGGTGAATTTATGAGTAGAAGTTTAACTGTGAAGGAAGGAAGTTCATAGTAGACATTTGCAACATATTGGTGCGCTCTTCGTGATTAAAATCGCTGAAATAAATTGTTTCTTAGACGCAGAAGTGTAATTCTTCGCCAGAGAAACGCAGATGCGGTGTCTTGAACACCTACAGATACAAGACTTGCTTGGCTCAATTCATGACTTTTCACCAGCTTCCTCTTCAAATAACACCAAAACAGTTCCAGCCTTGCATATATCCTATGATATTGTTAGTGACTGGGATCAGATGCAGAGAAGCCTCGTGACTTACACCTTCCTTGTGCGCCAGCTTTTTGATCACGCCGTTTTGCGGTGACCGAATGACCGTCTCCATCTTCATGGACTCGATGCTGCATGTTCAAGTTAGCTACAGAGCACCAAGGTCCGCCAAAAAGATCTTCGTGGTGTACTTACACAACCAATGGGGTACCCTTAGCCACTGCTTGCCCCTCCTCCACTTCATTCTTCAGAATCTTGCACGGCATAGGCGCTACCACCGAAGCAGTGGCCTCCTTCAAGCCAAGGGCCTTTTCAAACCAACTTGGGGGCAGCAGAGAGAGCTCCGTCTTGATCCCGTGTTGGAACACTACAATCCTTGTGTCTTTCTCGTTCTGCGTGTTCTGGACGACTGTAGACTCAAGGCGCTCATTAGGGAAGAATGTCGTAAATGTATTTGTTGACGTGGAGTTTGCAAGGGATTTGCTGACAAGGTTTTCGAAGACCCGAGGTGCCTCCTCTCCATTCCTCGCTACGCGGGCATCGAAGAGCTGGTGGGACTTTTGTGTAATGCTCACCTCCACCACCTCCCCTTCTTTCTCGCTGTAGGAGTCAAGGACCTTGAAGGCGAATTTCCGCTCACTCAAGGTGCTGGCCTCACCGAACCCCAGGCTGCCCCCGTGAGGAGCATCATGAATCAGCTGGGGAGACAGCGAACCGAGAGCGGCCTGTATGAATACTTCGCTGAGGATGGCTCGCGGCTTGAAAAGTTCCTCTTTCCACTTCTCAATGAAACCCGTCTCGACGTCTCCCTTGATGAAGGCGGGAGATCGACACAACCTCTTTAAGAACTCAATGTTGGTGCTGAGGCCAACGACCTCGTAGTCCCGAAGGGCCAATTCCAATCTACGAATGGCAGTCTCTCTGTCTTTGCCACGAACGATCAACTTTGCAATCATGCCGTCGTAAGCCTCCGAGACAGTGTCGCCTTGGACAAACCCAGCATCGATGCGAATATCTTCGTTAGTGTGTGGCGTGGTAAGGTGGATCAACTTGCCCGAGTCAGGCATGAATCCCTTCTCGGGGCTCTCGGCATATATACGGGCCTCAATGGCTGCTCCGTGTTGTTTGATGTTTTCCGCGATCTCGTCCTGGGTCAATGGCAACTCTTCGCCAGCGGCAACGCGGAACTGCCACTCGACCAAATCAGTGCCCGTCACCATCTCGCTCACGGGGTGCTCGACCTGCAGACGAGTGTTCATCTCCATAAAATAGAAATCGCCGGTGTCTTTGTCGAGGATGAACTCAACAGTACCGGCACCAACATAGTTGACGGCCAGGGCTGCCTTTCTCGCCTTCTCCCAGAGATCAAGGCGTGTCTCATTGTCCAGGTCGGGCGCCGGTGACTCCTCAAGAATCTTTTGGTGACGCCTCTGTATGCTGCAGTCACGCTCACCGAGAGCCACGCAATTACCCAGCTTGTCGGCGAAGACCTGCACCTCGACGTGGCGCGGCCGGACGATGTACTTCTCAACCAGCATCACCTCCCCACCCTCGCCAAATGAGGCGCGGGCTTCGGCGCGAGCACTCCGGAGCTGGGCGGCGAACTCGTCCTCCGTCATGACTATGCGCATGCCCTTGCCACCACCTCCCTTGACACTCTTCAAGAGCACGGGAAACTTGATATTCTTGGCGTGCTGCAGCAGTTGCTCCTCCCCTTGCTCAGAGCCGTGGTATCCCGGCACGCAGGTTACGCCGGCAGCAGTCATTATTTCCTTGCTTCGTGCCTTATCACCCATATCAGCCATGGCTTGCGCTGGAGGCCCGACAAAGACGATACCCTCCTTCTCGCACCGCTCGGCAAACTTGGAGTTCTCGGATAGGAAGCCATATCCAGGGTGAAGGGCTTGAATGCCGTGCTTCTTGGCCAGCGATATGATGCGCTCGCCGTCGAGGTAGGCTCTCGCATCGCCCAGAGCTAGGGAGTGCGGGGAACACGCGGCGTGCTGACTAGAACTGTCGGGGTCTGTGTACAGAGTTGTTGTTCTGATACCCAGCCTGTCGGCAGTCTTGTGGATTCGCAGAGCAATCTCGCCGCGGTTGGCGATCAACAGGGAGGTAATTGGGGTGATTTGGCTCGAGGCCGGTACGGGCTGGCCAGCGGCCGTGGAGAGGAGACAAGGGAGGGGTCGGACGAGCCGGTGCCTCGCCTTCATTGAACGCATAATGTATGAACTTGAGTCGGATGGTTAGGTCGTCGTCCACTTGAGTGTTCAATTGAGACTTTACACCGAGGCGAAAGAATGGTTAGGGAATGAATGATGGAGGAGAGAAGTACAGAACTGCAACTAATCGTCAAACGTTAGACCGAGGTCTCGAGGAGCTGTGCTTTCGGCTTGTCGCGCTCTCTCTGTCTCACGCGAGGACGGAGCCGACGATAGCCGGAGCTGCAGGAAAGCCGCTGAAAGGCGACGTCTTGGGGGGGAGTGGGGAACACTTGCCTTCAGTAACGCTGATAAGATAAGGTGAGTCTGCCAGGGTAAGTGGAATACGTCATCCTGCAAAAAGATGGAACACCGAGCGATTCTGCCCCGCATTAGTCAGCACTGGACAGGGTCCTGTCTGCCCATCTTTCCTCCCTCTAGGCTCTATCTAGCCCAGCCGATCCGAGAGAGCTGGTTGGGGAAGCTCACGACAGCCGAGCGACATCACAAGCCCACGAGACACCGCCGAATTCGACATGGAACAACAAGTCCCCCTCAATTACCAGGCTTCGGCCGGCGATACCAACAAACAGGTCACCGCGACGCTTCCCCAAGAGGTTGTTCAATGCCTGGAAAACGCCCGATTCGTAAGCGTTGCCCTCGTCCCTGTCCCGCGACAAGCTTCTATCCGCGTATTGTCGAGAGCTCTTTTGTGCTGACTAGACCGACTGCCCGTCGCCCGATAGCTCCATCTCGCAACATGCACCGACAACATCCCGAATGTATCTCTCATGAATTACACTTACCTACCGTCATCCCACTTCTCGTCCGGCCCAGTCATCGTCATGACCACCAACCCCGCCTCCAGAAAGACGCATAACCTTCTCTCAAATCCCAATGTCTCTCTGCTAGTTCACGACTGTAAAATAACCCGCCTCCTCCTCTCCCCGCCCCCCTAAAAGAAAAAAAGGTCAAGAGAGATACCCTGGCTTACTGACGACCATGTATAGGGTCTTCCCACCGTCCACCGACTTCCGGCCGACGTCCCTCCGGTGGCAGCCCCGGCCCCGAGCACCGCTCTAGCCTTGCTTCGCTTCTGCTGAACCTGAACACTGCCTCTGTATCCAGCATCAGCGCCACCATTAACGGCACTGCCAGACTAGTGAACAACGGATCGGACGAAGAAAAGTTTTACCGCGAGGCACATCTCGAGAACAACACCTTCGACGAGGGCCAGAGCTTCAATCCCAGTGTGCAGGCAGAGGACGGTGGCAGAGGGTGCTTCATAGCCGGGGAAGAGGTGCGCGTTATCGTGGTAAAGATCAAGGATATCAGAATTAGTGATTGGAAGGGCACGGTGCGGGATTACGTTCTGGCGGAGGAAACGGCTGCTCCTCAGCTCAATGGCGTACGGTAGGGTAAATATTCATGACACGATTACAACGTCGTTCGTGTACCGTCCGTGACAGTAATCATCAGGCTGATGTGTGCGACTTTTTTCGACGGCGCACTTTAATGCACGAGATTAGAAACAATCCCTCGCGTGAGCATCAGAACCGTGCTGAAGATGACCTTACTTGCTACGGCGTCATGTTCCATGGACACCCTACAGTGTTAGCTTGCTTCTTAGCTGACGCGTAAGATCTCCTGCAATCTGAAGGTAACAGGAACAGACGAGCCGAGAAACAAAGTATGGCCCGGAAACCCTATGCCCGGAAAATGATAGGCAAACCTTTAGACCACAGCCAGGGGTGTGACAGGTGGATTGGCAGGCGGGGGAAGGCCACAGATCGATCGCAGGTTTGGTACTGCCAAAAGTTTGGCCTATGTCGTTCTGGCGCAGGGCAGAAAAGTCTTCATCATTCCATCAGATGAGGCGGTATAGTTTGTATGCCGAAGGTAATGTTTTCCATTTCAACTGTCCGTACTGGGAAAAGGCTCCAGGGCATCTCCGCCTGCTCGACAGAGTGATATTTCCATAGGAAAAGATAGGTCTCCACGTCGTATTGATAGCAAGGAGAGTGACTATTGCAACAGACACTATGACACAAAACGGTCTAGGGAACAAGCTCCTTCGGGTGGTTCTGTAGTGGGATTCGACGCTTGAACATTGTGTTTGAACTTGGACGGTCCCGTTTCGGTCTTCATTAGGTCTAGGGTGCCTGGTCAAGGAGTGCGGAGGATGTAAGCTCGGCCGACTGTGAGAGAAGGTGCTGGGGGGTGGCGTTTCACCAAAGTCAAACAGCTTGTTGAGATTGGGGTACCACGACGGGAAGATTATCTTGGTGGCGGAGTCAGTAGTTGACAGAGGGACCGTTGATGATGGCCTCAAATAACTTGAGCTTATAAGACTTGATTACTTTTATTGTATGTTTTTATGACTCGGAAATACGCCCATGCAGAAACAACGAATTGTCCTGACATGACCTTATTGCATTGGTTTTTTGGCTGTTACAAACGATCTACCTGGTGTCAGCTGTCGGTCTCAAGTGGTGGGCTGATACTGTAGGGGACTCACATTTTGCCATACAGCTCGTTTGTCACGTCGCGGGACTCTTTGTGGACTCTCTGCAGGAGATCTCGGATACGCTTCTCATCCCAGCCGCCTTTGGAAAACACGGCGAGCGAGTAGTTCTCCAGGCCTGTCGACAGTTAGGAGGCAAAGCTCGGGTACACGGCACTGCAGATAGAGAGGTAAACCTACCGTACTCGAGCATCTGAGCAAACTGGGCCCCTTTCCTGACCATCTTCTCGTCATGGCCTACGGCTTGTATGGGCACCAGGTCCGACCAGCGTCCCACCTTTTCGAAACCGACATCTGTCAGGATGGCGGGGATCTTCGGTATAGGATCAAAGTCAACTCCCGCGATGGCCGCCATCTCTGCCAACCGCACCTCGAACTCGCGACACGCCGTCATTAAGCCGTGGTCTTTCGCCTCCTCCTCCGTCGGCGCGGCGGGCTCGTCGCTGCTGCTGTCGACAAGGTCAAAGAACCTCGTCCTCACCTCGGAGACCTCGATCTGCCCGCCGGGCTTCAGGTGCTCGTAGGTCTGCTTGAACAGCGCCCTCCAGTCCGGCACGCCGCCGCCGACGAGGTTCCGCACGTGCACGAAATCGAGGCTGTCCCTTTCTCGGGCCCAGTCGTTGGTAATGTCTTCCACTTCGAAGACGACGTTGGGCGGGACCGTGGTGGGCAGCAGCGCGGCGGAGATATCGATGCCCATGATCTTGGCCAAGGGGTACTTCTCGCCCATTTCGACGGCCCAGTTGCCCGTGCCCGTGCCGATGTCAAGGATGTTGAGGGGTTGGTCCTTGGGAAGCTTTGTCGCAGTCAGGCTGCCTTCGAGACATAGCTTGAATAGCTGGTGTTGAATCTCCAGGCGTGCACGCTCAGATTCGTCGTTGGGCATGAGTAGGCGCCCGGAGCCGTGGTACGTGTGGCCGTAGGCGCGAATGGGAGGTAGCTCGTCAAACGAGACAGAACTGAAGTCTGACCCAGCGTCCGAGGCGTCGGCTTCCTCTTCATGGCCCGCCGTCTTAGGTTCGGTCGCTCGAGAGTGTCTCTTCCGGTCCTTGTGTTCTCCCCGGTCCCTCATTGCACCGGTCTCATCGGCCCTTCGTCGACCACTATCGCCGACGGCGGGGTCTCCGGCCCCGGCATAAACGACGTCTTCGCCCATGAAGAAATACCCGACGATACTTCTGGATTGAAAGTGGCGCGATTTCCTCTCTCCCCCTGCTGACTAGTTGGTGGCTCCCCTTTAACGGAACCGTCTTTGGTCGTGCTTCGGCACCGCATTCACCCCCTTTTCGTATCTTGACGTCTGTGTCAATGCTGCTATATACCTAGGAGTGTGCACCGCGAAGGCCGCCTCAACGCTGCTTGGCTCTCCAGTGGCTTGAAAAAGCAGAAGAAAACATAACTATTAGACACCACAGCATCTATATCCAAGGGAGATGTTTTAGCATACGAATAATGTCGACTAGGACTTGGGAAGGGTTGGCATAGCGTCATGTACCCCAGTCCTTTGAGAATTCAACGAAGAGCCGAATGAGAGGGAAAAAAAAAAAAAAAAAAACTATGACAAGGAGAGCCCGTTGGCTTCTTCGGCGTGGACAAAGGACGTGGGCAGGCCGAAAGGGACCAGGCATACGCAATGCAACAAGATCGGACGGGAAAGGCTAATTCGACTTGAACGGTGGGGGAGGAAGAACGAACTGAAGAGGAAATATGATTTTCCCGTGGGGACTGGGGACTTGAACTTGTAGTTTTTGGACCGGGGAGCTGTATCCTGAATGGAACCTCCATGTCCTGTGCCGTTTGTTGCTGGCTCTGCCGAGAGAATCTGCCACTCCAGATCGGACAGATGCACTTACTTAGTTGCCTGTAGGCAAGGGGAAAGAGGAGGGAGCATGGGGGTGCAGGAGGCGGTCGATGGTGCCGGCCATGAATGGGTCTTTGAGAGCGTGGATCATTCATGCCGGCCAGACCCATTTAAAAACCATGAAGAACTTGAGAAGAAAAATAACGACGTCCAGACGAGACCCCTCTCTGTCCCCTCCACCCCCCCCTTGGATAAGATCTGCCTGTGTAGCGTTGTTGCAGGGCAGGATGGGAGAAACAAACAGGGTTAGCCATGTCAGCGTGGTACTAGACCACACAGCAAGGCGAATATATTCAGGGCAAGCAAAGGTTCCATAGGTATTTGCCTAGGACGAGCAAAGAAGAACCGCCGCTACATGGAATCGAATCAAAGCACGGGTGATCATCAAATCGTATTCCTGTATCTATCTCACAGCCGCTCTATCCCAGACTTCCAGTGTGCCGCCCTACCACCAACAGCAGCCTCATCGGAAGCTTAGGGTAAATTACGGGCTTGCCACCTGAACATGAAGAAATCCCTCCTCAGACCTCGTCTTTCCCCCTTCTGTCTTCTGCCTTTCCTTTCTCTCCGGCACTCAAACGACACTTGTGTGCCATGCCATGTCCATTTCTTTTGTCGTCGGCCATGGAGACCACCTGGGTGCTACCCTGCCCCAACCGCCCAGGGCCAACCGGAGGCTAGCTCAACCTGGTATACACTTCACCGCGTCATTCTTGCCTTTCCCTGGTCACATTGATTTGTCACCTCAACATATGTCTCAATGGCCGGAACATTGTACTGAAGTTTGAGCGTCAGAATCTCTTGTGGAGGGATGTAATCATTGGCCGAGGGGACAATTTCTATATAGCCCTCTCTTATTACTTTCAAGTGTCTGCTGTGCCATTAATACGCGTAGAGATAGAGTGCCTCACTCGGGTTCCACAGTAGGGGCGACTGTTCCCTCGTGTATAATGTGGCTTCTGCAGTAATCCCGGCCCGGCGTAGTAGACAAGACTACGACGAGGAGAGTGCGCTGTGACTGCGTTCTTTTACGGAGAGTGAGGTGGTATGTAACAACCACTGTGAAGCATCCATCAATGGCCCGCGCCGCACTCGATGGGCAATCGGAATAGGGCCGGGCATGGGCGACTTGCTTACCTCGGAGCCCCAACGCGCCCAGGGTGCCACGCTATGTTTGCTTGTGAAATGGAGCTAGCGGCGTGGCACTCTTCTTGAACCCCTGGTCCGGCAGCTAATTGACCCTCGCCCTTTTTGCTCCCAAAGACCCAGCCTGACACATGGAATCGAAGCTGAGGAGATGAAATATTGGCCTTTGGCCTCAGCCAGTTTCGGGAATGGACTTGACTCATCCATTCACGAATCCAGGATAAGGGGCCTCTTGCCGACCGACCGTGACGGATTCCGAGCTCAGCTTCCATCGTCCGCAAATGAGACTCTCTTGACTCATGGCTCCAGTTGTTACTGGCATTCTTCGCCGACATACTTGCAAGCTTTATTCTTGGACATGGTGGGCCAATCAAAGGAACATGGTCAATCACCGAAGTCAACGAGGTCGCTGCGCCCAACCCGACGTGGTGCGAGCAGGAATCGGGTCTTCTTCGCAAGCTCGCGGCGCTCGACACTAGGATTGGATCGATAGGTTCATCCACGCGCATGGGGCCTGCAACCGCGTCCTCCGACCACAAAATGCGCATATAATATCACCAATCAAGCTTGTCGCCCGCGTTGTCGCATGCCGCTCGTTGAAAACTCTGCTCCATTCGATCCCACACCCGGCAGAAGCAAGTGCCATAACGGCGTTACATTTATCGACATTTTGGTATTGTGAGAGGGTATCTAAATATATAGGATAACTCGGGATACGGTTGGGTGGTACATGCGCATAGCCGGAGTGTGTGGTAAGGTTCTTGACGCGAGTCACCCATCGTCTTCGTGACGGGGTCGACTTTGGGCCGCACCACGCAGGCGGCCCGACATAGTCTTTCCCGAAAGAGCCGAACATGCGACGAGAATAGTAATTATTGTTTCCAAGCAACGATAAAAGAGATAAGTCGCACAACCCCCCCGGCATTTAGACCGTCTCAATGTATCGCTTGACCTCCCTGCGCAGGGTATTTGTTAGCATTCTCTTTTCACACACAGGCAAGGGACGCCATGTTAATACGCACCAGTCCGTCACGGCTTCATCCCAAATCCGGATCTCGTGATCTCTTGTTCCGCTAAAGTGATCGACAAAGTCATCTCCAAAGACTTCTCTGGCGATGCTCTCCTTCCGCTTGAACCGATCATTTGCTTCGCGCAGACTCTTTGCGAGCCTGATACCCTTATCACCGCTGCCGCCGACATCTTGGCCCTTGCCCAAAGGCGGAACGGGAATTTCCAGCTTCTTCTCAACGCCTCGCCAGCCAAGAGCAAGGATTGCTGCGAGTACAAATGACGGGTTTGTGTCAGCGCCGGGAACACGGACCTCGAAGCGGGTTGCGCCTGGCTTCGATGTAGGGGGGGCGATGAGGCGAATCGATGCGGCCCTGTGCTCCAAGCCCCACGAGACCGTCACGGGCGCCCAGAAGTTCTCAACTAGACGTTTATATGAGTTCACCGTAGGGGCCAGTAGAGGCATAACATCAGGGAGACCCTCGAGAAGGCCAGCCAAGAAATGGCGGCCCATGTCTGATAGTCCAGCGACGTCAGGATAGGGAGGGTTCTCGTCCTTCGTCTCCCGCGCAAAGAGGTTCTTGCCTTCCTTGTCGACAATGGAAACGTGCATGTGACCGCTGTTTCCGGGCAAGCCTTGCTTTGGTTTGGCCATGAAGCACGGGGTGATGCCGTATTTTGTAGCGACCGACTTGACAACGTACCTGCGAACACCAACGGTTAGCTTCGCAGAGGCGGCCGTGATTCCGACAACTTACTTGAACAAGCTGGCTCTGTCGGCCATTTGCTGGATCTCTCCAAACTCGAGCGCCGCCTCGAAGACACCCGGGCCACTCTCGGTGTGCCAGCCCTCGATGTCACACTTGAACTGGGCGCATGTCTCAAAGATGTCATAGAAGTAGTCGTTGTTGTGAACGGTTCGTGTTAAGCTGTAGCCAAACATGCCCTCGGTGAGGGATGGCAAAGCTTGTGGGGGGTTTTCTTGCAGATATCCAGCCGTGGAGCTCGTGGCTTCGGCAGAGCGAGCAGGTGCCTTGAACTGATAGAACTCGTACTCGGCTAGAGATAAGGAGTGCCATTAGCTTCGTCCGTTGCGAGGGCGTTCGCGTGATGCCTTGCAAGGTAAGCTCACCTCCGGCCATGGCACCGTAGCCCTTGGCTTGCAACTTCTCCAAGGCTGTTTTCAACAAGCCGCGAGGGCAGGCGCAGATGGGCTTCTGGGTGTCCGGGTCATAGAAGCTGACCAAGAAGAAGGGTACGTTGTTCTCCCATGGAATGCGACGAAAGCTGGAGAGGTCGGGAATGGCTATCAGGTCATGGTAGCCGTTTTCGGCGTTGCTGATCTTGAGTTCCTTGATGTATGTCATGTCGTGCATGTCCCATCCGAAGATTACGGAACAGAAGCCAAAACCAGACTTGGCGACTGACAAGAATTTGTTCTTGGACACGAGCTTGCCGCGCAACATGCCATCGACGTCGATGCCGGCCAGCTTTACCTTGGTATCATCCTTAAGAAGCTCCGGCAGCGACTCGACGGTGATGGTCTCGTTGGACGGGGCCATGGCGGTAAACAAGGGTTGGCAATTGACTTTGGACGGCGGCGGTTTGGACGAAAGCTTGTGATTTGGAGGTGCAGTCAGTCGCAAAGCGTAACGTGCAACGGGGGAGCGAGAAATGGATCTCTGGGTTTCCTTCTCTCTCTACTCTTGCAGCTTGGGAGAGGTTGAGAGAGGATGAAAAAGAAGTAGATGAGAGTTTATTCAAGAAGGGCAAAAAGTTGGCTAGGTTGAGAGAGAAGGCGAGAGGGAGAGGGGGAGAGAGAGCGCGTGGGAACGAGCAAGGTGATACGAGACAAGAAGTCGAACCAGAATAGATCGTGGGGCTTGAACGATGCGCGGCGGGGGAACACTGGAGCTCTGAAGGAAGGGTTGCGGAGAGAAAGACGGGCATTGGGCATATACCTAGGTACCTAGGTAATAGTTGGTGTACATGGGTAGGTAGGTAGTAATGCTAGGAGTATGACAGCGTGCCCCGGAATGCGGCCAGCCCAATTCCTTATCACCTGGTGTGTAGGTACCTAGTGTAGGTAGGTGCTGTACCTACGGTACGTAGGCATTGTCTCAGGGCGGCAACGCTACGCAGTAGGCACCTACCTACCTACCTACCTACTGTAACTTTACCCAGGTTCTAGCTTGATTCCAAGGAAACCCCTCGCGCCTGCAGCAGGATGGATGCAGGAGCGCCGATAAGGGAGCGCGCGACCAATAGAATGGTGCGACTCGAGAGTTGGAGAACTGGAGTGACGTGCTGGGGAGCGCCCATGACATCGGGCGGCCGGACGCGGCGGCGAAGCGAGTTTACTTAGAGGATGAACGCATGACTTAACTCAATGCCTATGTACGATTATGTGTCTAGCTAGGTGCGTGGGCATGTGTGTATTTTAGGCACTCGAAGTGAACAAGAGACAAAGTAATTACGATGCATTCGTATGTCTCTCGACTTTCTTTTCTTTTGCAGCTGACGACTGTTGCATGTTGGTCACTGGCAGGAAAGCCTCACT
The DNA here is from genome assembly GCA_030867225.1 of Colletotrichum caudatum. NCBI lineage: Eukaryota > Fungi > Ascomycota > Sordariomycetes > Glomerellales > Glomerellaceae > Colletotrichum > Colletotrichum caudatum. The sequence continues at coordinate 76,670 of MU846154.1, forward strand.
GGCTGCCACGTACTGTAATGTACTACGTATTGGTCCATCCTTCCTTCCTCTTGGACACGGGTCTGGTCTGGTCTGGTCTGGTCTGCAAATGAAACAATCGGATTGTCTTACCGGCTAGATGAAGTAATTAGGTAGGTACTGCTGGAATGATATTGTCCATGTTGGTTGGTTGTTGCCTCTTTGCCACATTTGTCGCCTCCGCCCAGTCTCCTTCATCTTCTTTTCCTTTTTGTCTTCGTAACATTCCCTCCCGCCCGTTTCGCGGTACTCGTATCTCGCCATCGCCATGCTCAGATCCCCGACGACGATCTAACCGCCAGCGTGGGTATAATAATAACAATATTATTGTTGTTGTCGTGAACTTACGAGGGAAGCTTCACGATAAGAACCATCCTTTTTACCCCTCGTTGTGTGCGATGTGTTGTTTGCTGATGCCACTTCTAGCGTCTACCATGTCACAATAAGGGCGGCAAACATCTTGCATTGATTGTCAAGGTTGACCGCGATAACGCTACTTGAGCGCATCTTCATCTTCGTCTCCCTTTTCGTCTTGGTCGCCGCGCTTTTGTACTCACTTGCGAACCCTTCCTCTTTGTCGCCCGTGTCTTGTTGATTGACGTCGACACTACAGCCGCCCCCTCATCGACGCGGGGGGGGGACCACCCGGCGCGGTCCCGGACCGCGGTGCGTATAGTGTATGTATTGTAATGTGTTACAATCCACGAATGATGAGTTTGCAAATCGTAATGAAATGTCCGGTTCGGCCGGCCTCAACCCAAGCGAGGTGGAGGGGCTCGAGCAGACCGCCTCGGGCTGTGATGTGATACCCCAACCTTTCTTACAGCTTTTCTTCCTTCCGTTGCCATTCGGCTGGTGACTTTGGCACTTCTGGCACTGTCTGTCCACACAACACAGCCTTTGTCTGACCCTGCTTTTACCACTCGCGAGTTGCTGCCATTGGCCTGGCGCCGCTCTACTCTATGAATTAGCCCGTTCTCCTAGCAGCTCTTTGCGGAAACCATGCACACAGGGTCTTGACCCTTTGTGTCCCGACTGCCCATACATAGTCAACGTCAATCGAGCATTTTATCTTTATATTGTAAATGATACGGCGTTGCCAGTCAGCAGCATGCGCAGCATTCGCGGCTACGATTACCTCTCGCTCCCTCGCGTCCATGGGTGCCCCGCTTGTCTCACCCCTCCGTCCCATAGTGTTGCCTCGCCCCCTTTGCTCCCCCCCCCCCCCTTTCAGCAGATGTGTTACGGAGGGGTTGGCTCCTGATCTTGGGCCTCCATCATGTCACTGCCGGACCCCACTGATAAGAGATAACGCGACATCGGACGTGCGCCCGTCGACGCGCTCATGTGCTGTCTTTCTTGGGAATCATGCCCTGCGCTGCCGAGTATACACGACCGATGTAGCTACAGCGGTTCTGGACCGCCCCAGTATACGTAGTCTTATCGATGCCGATCTCATTGAACGTGCTCCATGGAGTCTTGTCATGAGGTAGGTACACGTATCCGTATACGGAGGCAGCAAGACCATGGCAGCAACATCGGAGAGGAGGAGAGCTTGCTTGCGTACCCCACACGGCTCTGGCTGACTGCCTGCACCCCGTCCCACACCTTGTCGCATATCTGAGCGAGATGGTGTTCCCAATACGATACGCCGTTGTCGGATCTACCTTCCCAGCACAAGGCTCGAGCAGCTGGCTAATCGTGAGCTAGGCTAGGGAGGGGGGGGCTGATAGCCATCCCGACCTGATATGTGCCCGTAATTACCTACCCTACCGTACCGCGCTTGCGCGCTTTGCTTTGTATCCAGTGCCTACTCCGTGTATGCGACCCCCTCTTGCCATGAGTAGGTAGGTAGCCCATCAACTTGGTCCTAGTGTAAGTAGTCCTTGGGAAGTGGCCGCCAGGGCGGCAAGACGAGGCCTGAACCCCGGATTTCCTTGACTCATCTCCTACCTGACGAACGGCCTTCTGTCCCCCTTCGGCTCCATTATACCAAACCAGCCCCGTCTTTGGGCCATTGCCTTTCAGATTCTTTAAACCCATCATCTCCTCGTGCTGTCGTGTCTCTTCCTCTCCTCCTTATTTTTCTCTCTCTCCCTCACCCACCAACAACTCGACCAGACAAACTTGACGTTTCCCCGACTATCCCCGCGACCCCAAACCCGTCCGTTCGCCACATCGCGCTTCACCGCAAACCAAGAATTGCGATTCAACATCAAGCCTCGTGCAAGCCCCCAAATTCACGATCAAATGGGTTCTGTTCCTACCGACATGGGCGGCAGACTCGCTGGCAAGAACGCCGTTATCACCGGCGCTGCTGGGTAAGCAAACATATCCCCTCGTGGCCACCGAATTGCCTTATCTCAAACGCCACATCGGGGTGGGTGCGTCCCCCAGTGGCTAGACGCTCACCGCAACACGACTTTCACAGGACGCGATAAGCTGACGTGCGATTTCTCTCTCAGCGGCATTGGCCTAGAAACCAGCATTCTGTTCGCCAAGGAGGGCGCCAGCGTCGTCATGGCCGACATCTCCGGTCCTGCGCTCGACAAAGCCAAGGCCAAGGTGCTCTCGCTCATTCCGTCGGCGAGGGTTGAGACCAAGGTACGTCCGCACTACGAATGAGAAGCGTTGGAAGATTCCATTCCCGCCGCTCCGAAACTGCACCGCATCAACCGACCGACCGACCGCAAACATGCATCCAGCTGCATAACTACCCCGCTATGCCCCGCCATCCATGCCCCATCATTTACGGGCCCTTGTCGCGTACATACGTGTGTTGCTTAAAAACAGTTGTTCTACGGGCTGACAGCATTGCTTCACCACAACAGATCACAGATGTTTCCAAGGAGGACCAGGTCAAGGCCCTCGTCGATTCGGTCGATGCCTGGGGCGGACTTGATATCATTTTCAACAATGCTGGCATCATGCACGCTCGCGACGACGATGCTATCAACACCCCCGAGGAGATTTGGGATCTGACCCAGAACATCAATGTCAAGGGTGTCTGGTTCGGCAGCAAACACGCCGTCCTCGCCCTGCGCCGCAACAACAAGAAGAAGGGCTCCATCATTAACACGGCTTCCGTTGTCGCCCTCGTTGGCGCTGCTACCCCTCAGCTTGCCTACACGGCGTCTAAGGGCGCTGTTCTCGCCCTTACCCGTGAGCTTGCAATGGTGCACGCTCGCGAGGGTTACCGCTTCAATTCCCTCTGCCCCGCGCCCCTCAACACGCCATTGTTGCAGGACTGGCTTGGCGATGACATCCCCAAGCGCCAGCGCCGCGAGATTCATTTCCCTACTGGCCGTTTCGGCGAGGCCATTGAACAGGCCCAGGCCGTTCTTTTCCTGGCAAGCGACGAGTCGAGCTTCGTCAATGGTCACGACATGGTAGTTGACGGCGGCATGACCAAGGCCTATGTAACTCCCGAGGGCCCCGCGACCCCCGCGCCCATCAACAATGCCAGTCGCACCAGCCTCGAGTAAGGGGTCGACACGGCTTATCCGATTTCGGCTTCCTCGAAACGATGAGATAATGGATTTGGAGTTTATGGCGCTGGGTACGAGACTACGCAACGGTTGTTGGTCATGATGATGAGTGCGAATAGATTAAATTATTCAATTGATGTTCTCATTCAATTGCCTGCAAGGCCACGGAGTGGTTGCTCCTGGTGGCTTTTCTTGTTGTGCCCAGGATCATGAAGACTTGTTGTAGCCATCCAATTGGCTTCAACGTGGGAGGGAAACGCAAGAAATGGAAGGGAAAAAGAGGGCTTGGGAGAGGAATAGGAAGCACCAAAAAAACAACCACGATCACAAATAAACAGTGGGACAGAGGTCAACATGCCGCCCAATTTACTGCTATCAACGCCATTCAATGGAACTGGCTCTCGGTGTTCCCCTCGCCCATACTCTTACTGCTTGAGCTACCACTCTGAATCGCTCCCAAGATGCCGTCAATGTAACTTGCACCGCTCCATTTCTGGTGCGTCAAGACGTCACAGCCACCCTCCTTCTCGCGTCTCTGAACAATGTTGACGTATGCCAGCATGCCGTCCTTCTTAAATTCCTTTGCCAGTTCGTTCGTGATGGTTGCGTTGGAGTGGAGACCGGCCAGGGAGATGAGCTGCAGCACGAAGCCTTCTTTGGCAATGTCCCAGATGAAGCTCTTGAGCGTCTCGTCTGTGAAGCCGTGTGCCATCCAGTTGAAGGAGGGGCTGAGGTTGTAGACCAGGCCCTTGCCTGGATACACGTCACGCACAGATCGGGCGAGCTTCGACGCGACGTCGACGTTGGGGTCGCCCGTCTCCACCCAGAGGAGGTCCGCATACGGCCCAAAGGCAATGGCGCGCTTTGTCGCGGCGTCCATGCCGGCGCGGTAGTGGTAGAAACCCTCGCGCGTGCGGGGGACATCCCACGAGAAGTAGACTGGGGCTGATGTGTGCTCGTTGGCGAGCTTGCGACGCTGGGCGATGCCGAGGTCGCGGTTCGAGTGCACGGCCTCCAAGTACGCATCAATATTTTTCTGGGGCACGCCCTCCTTGTGCATGTGCGCGACGGCGGCCTCGTCGAAGGTGACCAGCTTCGTGTTCCTAACCCAGTTTGCCTCGAAGGCGTCGATCTCGGCACCCGGGGCGCCCTTGGCCTCCATGGCCTGGATTGTTTCGGCAAGGGGCTCGAGGCTCGGGTCCGCGACGCCGAGGATGAACTCGTGGTCGCGCACGTCGATGGCGCTACTGATGAGTTTTCCGCTCTCCGAGTCGGTGCGGGCAATAACAAGGTTCTCGCAGCCCATAACGTCCCACTGGAAGCGAGCGGCGTTCAAACGGTTGATGTGCTCCCCTACGGGCACCAGGACCTTGCCCGCCAAGTGCCCGCACTTTTTCCCGCCGTGTAGCTGGTCCTCAAAGTGCACAGCCGCAGCACCGTTCTCGGCAAAGAGCTTGGCAAGCTTGAGGACGGCGGACAGGCCGCCGTGACCCGTGTCCCCGTCGGCGATGATGGGCCGCAGGTAGTCGACGTATGGCGTCTCTGCGCGCTCCTCGGGCGTTAGCTTCCGGCGGGCGTCCCACTGTTTCCGGTCGTGCATCGATTGTGCTTTCGCCAGGCGCTGAACCTGGTTCGGGACGGTGTTATAGGGGTAATCGCCGAAATCCGGGGACACCTCGTTGGTGGAGGTAAGGAGGGAGGAGCAGGCCCAACCTGAGATATAGAGGACCTCTTGATGAGGTGCTTGCTGCGTCATTTGAACGGGGTCGATGGCGCCCACTGCAAGCAGCGCGTCAGTTAGCACATGTTTGTCAATGGCGAAGAGAGTCCGTGTGGGGGGGGGGGGGGGGGGGGCTCTTTGTACTTGTGTGAACCGGCTTCCCCTCGGCCCCCCTTTCCTTGATGAGGTTGAAAAGCTTTCGCGCCATGACGGAGCTGGGGTAGGAATGGTGTTGCGAGCCGCGTTTCGACACAACGTCGGCGGCATTGTACGGCCGCTTGATACCGTGGTATCTGGACGACTGCCACCATGCCTCGACCTCTTTGATCTGGGCTTCATACAGCTCGTCTTCGGCAATGCCAGCCTTTTTGGACTCGGGCAGCAGTTGGAAGGCATTGCTTGGAGGGGAGCCAGAGGAGAAGGGGTTTTCAGGGGCCTGAGCCATTTGGGGTGTCGTCGAGAAACAGCGCGCGATAATGGCCGGGGCCAATGGCGGTCTGGGGAAAGGGACTCTCCGGGAGACCGCGCGCGCGGCAGCTCTCCTCATCATCCTTTCCTCGCGTCTGCAACGGGTCTTGGGCGTTGGGATAGAGATATGTTGACTTCTGAGAGAATGACTCTGGGGTTTCACATCATTTGTGGCAGTGGGGAAAGCTGGAATGTCTAGGGGAAGAAGTTAATGTCGTATCGCCGGGTGAACATATCTGGAACAGTCTACAAATCCGAGAGACGGTGCTTCGGGACTCGGGGCAGAGGGTATCTTACAGTACTTCCGATACTTACGATCGACTAGGTAGCAGGGTATATATGGTACCTAGGTATTTCGGTAATGTAGAGAAGGAGGACGTCAGGCAACCATATGTTAGCAGGAGAAAGACGAAGTTGAGCCTTGGTAAGCAGCGGCAAAGATCTTGTTGACGATAGGCCGCACGTCCAGGAAAGGTTCATCATTGGTCAATCCCCCGCGACCGCTCGTCCGTCCGTAGCATCCAATTCGGCTTGCCTCGGCCCATCCCTTTCCCCTCATTTTCCACAGTGCCAGCGACAGGGGGTATGGGGCACAGCAATGAGTGGGGCACATAGAGGTCTTCTGCCAGTCACGGCGCTCGGATAGTCAGTGCGGTCCTGGCGCTCCGACCGCAGAGGGGCAGGCAGCCCGCCAAAAAAAACGTGGAGGAAGGAAGGTGGGATAGCTGGGGTTCCTTCCCGTGCCGAGCACCCCCGCCAACATGCCTACCTACCTACTTCCCTACCTACTTACCGACCTACCTACCTAGGTAGCCTGGAAACTACGAAATTGTAGGATGCTCACAGTGCCTGCCCGCCCAAAAGCGAGCGGCACAGGCGCCGGTTAACAACCCTCCGACTCGGGCCAATTACCTAGGGACGTAGGGGCGAGGTCTGTTTGTCGCGGCCTATCCTAAGTACAGGTGGGTAGGTAATTAAGTACAGGTAGGTCGGTAATTAGGTACCTAGGTAGTAGGTCGGCATAATAAAGTATGTACCAAACTGCAGACGAGCCTCGTCTTTTCCCCCTCCCTCTCTCTCCTGTCTCTCCATCCATCCATCTTCTTTCCCATAACCTCGTCCTCGTAAACGCAATAATCGTTGCATTGGCCTGTCGCCGCACGATCAGCACTTAGGAACCTCGTCCACGACGTCTCTGCAACCAAGTTGATCTTGCTTATTGACGTCACCTCGGTCGGTAGCCAAGTCATGGCTTTGAACATCGCCAAAAGCACGAGGGCTGTACGAGCTCTGAGGGTACGTCGAGACTCGCATTGCAAACCATCTCTCCTGGACAAAGCATCTAGACTGACATATGCCAGCCTCTAGCTGCTCGCTCTGCCCTCAATGCCCGCCAGTACTCTTCCTCCGAGCCAGACCTCAAGAACACGCTCAAGAGTGTCATCCCAGCCAAGCGAGAGCTCTTGAAAAAAGTCAAGGCACACTCCTCCAAGGTCATTGGCGAGGTCAAGGTTGAAAACGCCATCGGTGGCATGCGCGGGCTCAAGGCCATGGTTTGGGAGGGTTCAGTCTTGGATGCCAACGAAGGTATTCGCTTCCACGGCAAGACCATCAAGGACTGCCAGAAGGAGCTGCCCAAGGGCAAGACAGGCACGGAAATGCTGCCGGAAGCCATGTTTTGGCTCCTGCTCACAGGCCAGGTCCCCTCCACGAATCAGGTTCGCCAGTTTTCCCGTGAGCTGGCTGAGCAAGCCCAGCTGCCCCAGTTCGTCAACAAGCTGCTGGACAACTTTCCCAAGGACCTTCACCCAATGACCCAGTTCTCCATTGCCGTTTCTGCCCTGAACTACACCTCCAAGTTCGCCAAGGCTTACGAGCAGGGTCTCAATAAGGCAGATTACTGGGAACCCACGTTTGACGACTCTATCTCGCTCTTAGCTAAGCTGCCCACCATTGCCGCTAAAATTTACCAGAACTCCTACCGCGGCGGCGGCCCTCTTCCGGCCGAAGTTGACATCGAGCAGGATTGGTCCTATAATTTTGCTGCCATGCTTGGAAAGGGCGGCAAGGAGAACGAGAACTTTCAGGATCTTCTTAGACTCTACCTCGCTCTGCACGGCGACCATGAAGGAGGAAACGTCTCCGCTCACGCTACCCACTTGGTCGGAAGCGCACTCAGCGATCCCTTCCTCAGCTACAGTGCTGGGCTTCAGGGCCTTGCGGGACCTCTCCATGGGTAGGATGATAAGCAGCAACTCGCGCGTCTTGATTTGCTGACAACATAATAGGCTTGCTGCCCAGGAAGTCCTCCGATGGATCATTCAGATGAAGGAAAACATCCCCAAGTCATACACTGATGAGAACGTCACGGAATACCTCTGGACTACCCTCAACTCGGGTAGAGTTGTGCCTGGGTACGGCCACGCCGTTCTCCGCAAACCCGACCCCCGCTTCGAGGCCCTGATGGACTACGCCGCTGCGCGCCCGGAGATTGCCCAAGACCCCGTCTTCCAGCTCGTGCAGAAGAATAGCCGCATCGCTCCTGAGGTACTCAAGAAGCATGGCAAAACTAAGAACCCCTACCCCAACGTCGACTCCAGTTCAGGCGTTCTCTTCCATCACTACGGCTTCCATGAGACCCTGTACTACACCGCCACTTTTGGTGTCTCTCGTGGCTTAGGGCCCCTTGCTCAGCTCATTTGGGACCGTGCCCTTGGCTTGCCTATCGAACGACCCAAGAGCATCAACCTCGAAGGTCTGCTCAAGCAAGCCGAGAGCTCATAGATGGATTTTCAAGACACGGTGGACAGGAAGATAAAAGTCTAGCATAACGCGCCATGGCGGATTGAAGTTGACCATAAAATACACTCTGAATAAAACCTAGATCTACTCAAATGACTGGTTCTCGCACTTTGGCCATCCACAGATATATTGCAAAAAGTTTGCGTTCATAGTCAGTATAGCGTCGTGGCCTCCACATGCACATGTTGGCGCCCGTAAATCCTGGTAGACGTGTTGCCAAAGATAGCGTTGCGTTCGATGCCGCCCAACCTGTGTCGCTTTGGGAAAGCATTCAGGCGGGTAAGATGACCTTTTCAAATAAATCATCAGTACTTCTGTCAATCATTGTTTCGTTTACTTTTTGTTACATATTACCCAGTGGTTAATCACTCTTCTTATGGCTTCACCTTCGCTTAAGTCTATACAAGAGACTAGTATAGCATGGCCAGTGCAGTTTCTGATGTTGGTGCTGTAACCTTGTAGTCACTGATACGCTCTTGTAATTTGTACCCCCCCCCCCCCCCCAAACCTCCCCGGTACATTGAAAGTATTGTGTCATGTCTCCCATTTCTTACTTCACCATCTCTCTACAGGTATGAAAGTTGTTTAACTTATTAGGCCGCTAGTATATCTAATGTCAAAAATCTATACGGCTCCTCGGCTAGGATGAACAGAGTCAAAACCACTAAAGAGCCAAACCTATGCTATTGTGACATTACACTGATTGCTGGACATGGCTTAGCTTAGGATACTAATGTAAGCTGTTAAAACAGCTCTATAGGAGCTGTATCCAAGTTCTAGTCGAGGCCGGACGATCAGAGTTTAGGCCAACGCGTCCAGGAATAAAACTATTTTTTGGATTCAAGCAGGCCTAAAGTAAAACGGACCTGTGGCTAATCGAACTTACAAAC